>WWET01007841.1:12911-26194 GCA_011038615.1 Limnodynastes dumerilii | reverse complement strand
TATAAGTGGCATACATGGATGGCTGGACATAATTATAAGGGGCATACATGGATGACTGGACATAATTATAAGGGGCATACATGGATGGCTGGACATAATTATAAGGGGCATACATGGTTTGTCCACTCTCTAGTCATATCACGCCTCGACTACTGTAACCTCCTCCTCGTAGGTCTCCCGCTCACCCGTCTTGCCTCCCTTCAATCTATACTCCATGCTGCTTCCAGGCTCATCTTCCTCTCACGCCGCTCTACCTCGGCCTTTCCTTTATGTCAAACCCTCCACTGGCTTCCTGTCCGCTTCAGACACCTTGTGGCGCCTTACAAATAAATAATAATAATAATAATAATTATTATTATTATTGTTATTATTATTATAATGGCTGGACTGTCACGGCTTCAGAGACTTGTGGTTCCGTTACATGTACCAAGGGAGTAAATTGACGCGTAGGCGTAAATAGGAAACTTGCAGGTTTAATAGGGGTTTGGTGCATGTAGAGTATAATACACAATGAAGGATGAAGGGAGCAAGACAACAGTCTGTGCTAGGGAAAACAAGGAATATGGCCGAGGGAGACGACCAAACTGGAACAGTTGGACCAACTGGCCGGAAGCTGGGGCAGTTGGATCGGATGGCCGGAAGCTGGAGTAGTTGGGCCGGATGGCCAGAGCTGGAGTAGTTGGGCCAGGTGGCCAGAGCTGGAGTAGTTGGGCCGGGTGGCCGGGGCTGGAGTAGTTGGGCCGGATGCCCGGAGCTGGAGTAGTTGGGCCGGATGGCTGCAGCGGGAGTAGTTGGGCCGGATGGCTGGAGCTGGAGTAGTTGGGCCGGATGGCCGGAACTGGAGTAGTTGGGCCGGATGGCCAGAGCTAGAGTAGTTGGGCCGGATGGCCGGAACTGGAGTAGTTGGGCCGGATGGCCAGAACTGGAGTAGTTGGGCCGGATGGCCGGAGCTGGAGTAGTTGGGCCGGATGGCCGGAACTGGAGTAGTTGGGCCGGGGACTGGATCAGGATCAGCTAGGCTGGAGACTGGATCAGGATCAGCTATGAAAGGACCCAAGAACTTAGGAGCAAATTTCATAGAGGGTACTTTGAGGCGAATGTTGTTTGATGCTAGCCACACCTTATCTCCCGGACGAAGAGATTGGATAGCAGTTCTTTTGCGATCAGCATGAATTTTATATCTCTTGGATGCTTTCAAGAGTGCAATTCTCACTTTTTTCCAAGTTTCTGCAAATCTCTCCAGAGTTGTCACAGCTGCAGGTACAGAGGTAACTGGTAAAAGAGGAAAGGGTGGAACTTTGGGATGGTACCCGTAAACTACCTTGAACGGAGTAAAGTCCAAGGACTTGTGGTAATGCTGGTTGTGTGAGTTCACCCAGTCATCTTGAGAGGAGGACACATACAGACGTATGAATGTTTCCAGGTCTTGATTAACACGCTCGGTTTGTCCATTCGTTTGAGGATGGTAGGCGGTAGAGAATGTTAGGTTAATCTGAAGATTTTTACACAGCACCCGCCAGAACCGAGTCATGACTTGGACCCCTCTGTCTGATACTATCTCTTCGGGACATCCATGGAGGCGAAAAACATGAGTAATGAATAACTGGGCCAGAGTGGGAGCAGAAGGTAATCCTTTCAGAGGAATGAAATGTGCCATCTTGGAGAAACGATCAACCACTACCCAAATGGTGTTATATTGTTTGCAGGAAGGCAGGTCTGTAACAAAGTCCATTGAGATATGGGACCATGGAGCTTTTGGAACAGGCAGAGGTTGAAGAGTACCCAATGGAGCTTTTCTTGATGTTTTGTGTTGAGCACAATGGGAACAGGCATTAACAAAATCTTTGACATCTTCATGAAGAGATTGCCACCAGTAGTTTCGAGAAATAAATGCCAAAGTTTTGGTAATACCCACATGTCCAGAAAATTTAGATGAATGGGCCCACTGTAGAAGTTTCTTTCGTAGGTTTGCAGGGACAAAAGTCTTACCAACCGGGACAGAGATTGTATTAGCCACTTGGACAGAGTCTAGAATGAGACTATTCTCCTTTTCGTCAACCTCCTCCGGAGTAAACATTCTGGACAAGGCGTTTGCCTTGCGGTTTCTTGAACCTGGTCGGAAGCGGAGCTGGAGGTTGAAACGAGCAAAGAAGAGAGACCAGCGGGCTTGTCTTGGGTTGACGCACTGGGCGGTTTTAAAGTACAATAGATTTTTATGGTCTGTGAAAACCGTGATGGGATGGATAGCACCCTCGAGAAGATAACGCCACTCTTCCAGAGCGAGCTTCATGGCAAGAAGCTCTTTTTCTCCTATTGCATAGTTCTTCTCGGCTGGCAGGAACTTCCTGGAAAAGAAACCACAAGGATAGATTTGACCATCCGCGAAACGCTGAGAAAGAACCGCTCCGGTTCCGACTGCTGAGGCGTGTACCTCGAGGAAGAAAGGGAGAGAAGTATCCGGTTGACGGAGAACTGGAGCTGTAACAAAGGCTTTTTTCAGTTGCTGAAATGCCTGTTGGCTTTCTACAGGCCATTTAGCAGTATTAGTATGCTTGCGGGTCAAAGACGTGATGGGGGCCAGAATAGTGGAGTACCCCTGAACGGATCGACGATAGAAGTTTGCGAAGCCGATGAACCTCTGGGTGCCTCTCAGGGAAGTGGGTTGTGGCCAATCCAGAATGGCTTGAACCTTTTCTGGGTCCATCTGGATATGGGTTCCTGACAGAATGAAACCCAGAAAAGGGATGCTATCCGTCTCAAAGGTGCATCTTTCGAGTTTGCAAAATAATTGATTCGCCCGAAGCCATGACAGGACTTCCTTAACCATGGTACGATAAGTAGAAAGATCTTTGGAGAAAATAAGTATGTCATCTAGATAGACAACCACTGAGATGTTTAGTAAATCCCGGAAGATCTCATTGACAAACACTTGGAAAACGGCAGGGGCGTTACTTAACCCAAAAGGCATTACTAGGTATTCGTAATGCCCATCCCGCGTGTTGAATGCTGTTTTCCACTCATCGCCCCTTCTAATTCTGATGAGATTGTATGCACCTCTAAAATCGAGCTTGGTGAAGACAGAGGATCCTTTAATGCGATCAAACATCTCAGAAATTAGAGGTAGGGGATACCGATTCTTGATGGTTATGGAATTCAGACCGCGATAGTCAATGCAGGGACGGAGACTACCGTCTTTCTTTTGGACAAAAAAAACCCCCGCACCTGCGGGAGAGGAGGAGGGTCGGATAAAACCTCTGGCCAAATTCTCTTGAATATATTCTGTCATGGCTTGTGTCTCGGGTAGGGACAGAGGGCATGTTCTTCCTCTGGGTGGTGATGAACCAGGGATGAGGTCGATGGGGCAGTCCCAAGGGCGATGAGGCGGCAATGTTTCTGCCGACTGTTTGCAAAACACGTCTTGAAATTCCTGGTATTGAATTGGAATATTGGAAGAGAGATTATTCTTGGTGAAACGTTGTGGAACCACCCAAGTTAGGCAGTTTTGAAAGCAAGTGGTACCCCATTGCACAACTTGAGATAAAGTCTAATCAATATGGGGATTGTGAGTTTGAAGCCAAGGTAAGCCCAAAATGATAGGAAAGGTAGCTGTGGGCAAAACAAAGAATTGGATGGATTCCTCATGTAGAACTCCCGTTCAGAATTTAACCGGAACTGTCCGATGGGTAATGGTACCCCCTGGAATTCGGCTGCCGTCCACGGCTGTAAGATAAGTTGGGGTAGCAATTACCTCAGTATTAATTCTGAGAACTGCCACAGTTTGTTGAGAAATAAAGTTTTCGGCGGCCCCTGAATCTAGGAGAGCAGTCAGAGATGTTTCGGCAGATTTGTACACTAGAGTCGTGGGTAAAGTACAGTCCTTTGACGTGGAGGAGCGCAGAGGTACTCCTAACTTTCTCTCCTCCGGTCGAGTTAGGAGTGCCTGTTTCCCGGGCGTTTAGAACACTGCAGACGCAGATGCCCTGCTTCACCACAATAAAAGCAGAGATTCTCTTTAGACCTGCGTTGACGTTCCTGGCTGGAAAGTCGTGATCTTCCTAGCTGCATGGGTTCTTCCGGTGGTGGTGTAGGATTCCTGGGACGAGATGACAAAAAAATTTTGGAACTAGTAGTTTCTCTTCTTTCGGAAGCTCTCTCGCGATGGCAAATATCCACCAGAATACAAGTTGGGATTAATTCATTAAGAGTAGACGGGAGCTGGGAGGAAATCAGATTGTCCTTGATACGATCAGCTAGCCCATGCCAGAATACAGATATTAGGGCATCTTCACCCCAAGACAATTCAGAAGCGAGTGTCCGAAACTGGACCACATACTGTCCTACAGTTGAGTCTCGCTGGTGGAGACGCAGAATATCTGTGACAGCAGATGAGGAACGGCCAGGAATGTCAAATATGATCCAGAAGGTTTCCAGGAAATCTTTCAAGTTAGAAAGAAGTGGGTCATTTTTCTCGAGAAGTGGCGAGACCCAGTTCAAAGCTTGGCCTGAAAGCAGGGATATGATGTATGCCACCTTGACCTTGTCTGAATGAAAACTGTCGGGTTGAAGTTCGAAATGTAAAAGACACAGGTTGAGGAACCCTCGACATAACTTAGGATCACCATCATACTTGGTAGGTATAGATAAAGGAATCTTGGTGCTGTTAATAACGGAAGAGGACCACCCAGTTGGAGACTGGTTCAGACGCAGTATGGTGTGCTGGAAAGCACCTACTTGGTTTGCAAGTTCATGGAGGCAGGATACCACCTGCCCAATGGTAGTTTCCTGATGACCTAGTCGTTCAGCCAGGGTAGGCATTGTCCCTTGGGGGTTTTCCCTGGTCGGATCCATTGAGCCAGTACAAACTGTCACGGCTTCAGAGACTCGTGGATCCATTACAGGTACAAAGGGGGTAAATTGACGCGTAGGTGTAAATAGGAAACTTGCAGGTTTAATAGGGGTTTGGTGCATGTAGAGTATAATACACAATGAAGGATGAAGGGAGCAAGACAACAGTCCGTACTAGGGAAAACAAGGAATATGGCCGAGGGAGACAACCAAACTGAAACAGTCGGACCAACTGGCCGGAAGCTGGGGCAGTTGGATCGGATGGCCGGAAGCTGGAGCAGTTGGGCTGGATGGCCGGAGCTGGAGTAGTTGGGCCGGGTGGCCGGAGCTGGAGTAGTTGGGCCGGGTGGCCGGAGCTGGAGTAGTTGGGCCAGATGGCCGGAGCTGGAGTAGTTGGGCCGGATGGCCGGAACTGTAGTAGTTGGGCCGGATGGCCGGAGCTGGAGTAGTTGGGCCTGATGGCCGGAGCTAGAGTAGTTGGGCCATATGGCCGGAACTGGAGTAGTTGGGCCGGGGACTGGATCAGGATCAGCTAGGCTGGAGACTGGATCAGGATCAGCTATGCTGGAGACTGGATCAGGATCAGCTATGCTGGAGACTGGATCAGGATCAGCTGTGCTGGAGACTGGATCAGGATCAGCTATGCTGGAGACTGGATCAGGATCAGCTATGCTGGAGACTGGATCAGGATCAGCTATGCTGGAGACTGGATCAGGATCAGCTATGCTGGAGACTGGATCAGGATCAGCTATGCTGGAGACTGGATCAGGATCAGCTATGCTGGAGACTGGATCAGGATCAGCTGTGCTGGAGACCGGATCAGGAACCATGCACGGTGCGTAGACTCGTTGTACTGGCAATGTTAGCACTGTGCACAGGATTTAAATAGTGCGCCCTGTGCACCCATTGGTTGGAGGACCAGAGAGACAGCGTACCATTGGTGGTTCAGAGCATGTGACCGCAGGTAAGATGGCGGCACCCATGGTCCGGAGATCCCGCTGCGCTTGGAGCCAGAACACACGCGGGACGCCGGCGGCAGCGGGACTTCTGCATGTGGTGAGTAAAGGAGACTGTCACTGTGCTAGTGACAGTCTCTGCAGCCCTGAACTGCGGGAGCGCTGGGACCGCGGGAGAAGGAGAGCAAACTGCCGGAGGTGGTAAGTGCGGTGCTTGCCACCGCATAACGTGACATGGACATAATTATAAGGGGCATACATGGATGGCTGGACATAATAATAAGGGGCAGATATGGATGGCTGGACATAATAAGGGGCAGATATGGATGGCTGGACAAATATTAAAGGGGCTGACATATACTAGGGGCACACATTTAATAAATGGGCAGACATGGATGGCTGGACAAATAATAAATGCTCTGACATAATATGGAGGCTGGACAAATAATGAATGGGGCAGACATAGGAAGGCAGACATATGGATGTCTGGAGAAATAATAAGGGGCAGACATATGGATGGCTGAATTAAAAAAAGGGGAAGACACATCCACTTTTCCCAGACATGCCCACTTGGTGGTACAAGACACACACCCTCGAGCATGGCACAATATTTTGTCCCTCTTTCCAATTCTCAAATGTTGGGAGGTATGCAGTAACCCCTGACACTATTGAAAACTGCTGTGTAGGAAAAGATTGCCAAATTCCTTAAAGAAAGCAACCATTAAGAATATCTAAAAAACTTTAATCATTTACTAAGTTTAAAATTATTTAATAAACAAAAATCAAACTGCACAATAGTTAATTGATCCACTATAATAAACCTTATTCAAATAAAGTGCATATGTAGCCCGATATTACCAAGAATTCTCAGCAGTCCATATGTATACAGCGGTGAACAGAAAGATAAAATTAAGTTCTGTAGTTACGAGTTTGAACTAGAGCTACTGGACCTGATCCAGACTTCCACGTCATAGGCTTATCTACAATGGGTGCAGGGTGTGCAGTGCACACGGGCCCTCCAGAACAGGGGGCTCTGTGGCATTCATCCTGCACCCAGGGTTGGTGGGGGAAGGGGGGCCATTTGGCATCTATTTCTTCCCTCTAAGATCTTCCGGAGGGAAGAAAGATGCCAAATGAGCCCCCCTTCCCCTGCGGTGGGACTGACCCTATTCTTGGGCCAAAAAAGGGGCAGGGCTTAAATCATAATTAGGCTCCACCCCCTTTGAGGTCCGCGAATTGGGACAGTCCTGTCTCAGGTAAGAGAGGGTTAGGGGGCCCATGTACAAATCCTGCACAAGGGCCCCCTCATTTCTTAAAATGCCCCTCCTCCATGTGTGTGCCATACGCACGAGATCTGAAATTCCACAAGTGAGAAGGTAGTGCGCTCCCGTGTCACTCCCCTCTCATGTACTCCTCTACCTTATCATGTCTGCACGTGAGGTTAAATGCATGGAAAAGAAAATCATACGCAAGTACTACACCCAGCCTTTACTGTATGATTTACACATGAAGGATAGCCCACCATACATATAAAGTACACACAGAGGTCTGCCCCTCCCTGTGTCTGGAACTGCAGGACATAGGGAGTTACTGCCTTACATCCAGCATTCAGCTGTGTATCCCAGTGTTCTGGACATGTGCATTGACTTATAAACAGTTGTTTTACACAAACAGCTTGTGTTCTGGTCCATTGTGTCCGGATGAGAGTCAGGAACTCAAGAGTCCTATAAATGAAGGGGCGAGATGAAATCTGCATCTGTGTTGATATGCCGACTGCCTCTGTATCTCCTTGTTCCAATCAACAGACAGGCTGTTAAATCACTTCAATAGTCTGTTACCAAGTGAGTTCTCTCCACAGGAGGCCAGCCCTGTGCCCATTAAAAGGTACTGTTTCACTGCTGGCTATTTAAGGAAAATCATCATGGGATGAAACAGAAGAATAGTAAGTAAGTTACTAAGTTAGTAACTTACTAAGTAAGTAAGTTAGTAACGAGAGCCCACTTACACACGCAAAGTGCGAAAGTGGGCTCTATAAACTGGAGGGTGCATGTGCCCTCCAGATGTAATGCTGTTTTTAATAACGTAACTTCCATCATACAGAACTAAGTTCTGTACGATGGCTTTTAAGTTAAAAGGGGCTGTGCTTCCCCTCCACCTGAAGCATGTAAAACTTACAGTGTGGTGTAGCAAGGGTGCCCTCAATGATGCATCCTTTGCCAAAACATGGCCACAAGGAAAGAGACAAGATTCCACCCTTACAGTGCTCTGGGGCTGGGAGGAGGTCCCAGGAGGGAAGTGAGTGCTGCAGTGTCTGAGGCTGAGGCAGAGGCAGAGAGAAGAGCATATGAGCAGGGGAGTTGCAGAGGATCTGCAGAGGAGTTACTGAGGAGAAATCAAAGAGCAGAGAGAGACATGCCCAGGCACCACAGCATCTGCTGCTGGGTTTAGTCTAAGTGTGGCAGAACCTTGTAGTGACTTGACCTTGAGCCCACCTGCCTGAGGGAGATTCCAGCTGGGAGAGAGCTGCAAGGGAGATCAGAAGAACTACAAGCAAGATCAGGCTAATGGGGTGCTTTGAGCTGACACGCTGTGGAGATGCAGTTAGAGACTGTCATCAATCCGGAGATAAGTAACTGCATTAAATCATACTGATACACTGGTGCTGCACAATACATCTACCTTTCTGCCTCACCATTACATTGCATTGGGATTTTAAGTAAAGTGGACTTTGGGACTTTGTTGCACACATTCTAAATGGGGCTTTGGGACTTTCTAACACATGTAACCCGGGTTACCACCGTTCTACAAGTGCACCAACGTTATTAGTCCAGTCAGTTGATTATTATAGTCAGACAGGAATAATATATAACTGTTTAGAGAAGTTTACTGTGTGATTGTGGCTGCAGCGGGCCTGAGAGTGTGTGTATTGGCCTCCTATTGTATTGTATGTCCATTACTGTTTGCCATCGTTCATATTGCATTGCCAACCCTTTTACTCCTGTCCAGTAATACCGCCCTCTTTAACCCTTGCCATCCCCAGTCCCAAGCTGTACTTAATAAATACCATTTCCATTTCCCATACTAGCGGTGTGGTCCCAGTTATTCACTATTAGTGTGGTGGTACAAAGGGTTTCCCGAGTCAGCCCTGGTGGAAACAGCAAGTGTCCGCATCCCATACACACTATCCAGAAGACAACAGATGCTGCTTCTTCCTTTGTGGAATGAAACAAGGACTTGGGTGTGCAGAATGTTATTAGACAAGGAGGAAAATGACAAGTCCTGCCTGTTCTTGTCAATGCTCTCCTTAATGAACAATGCAAGATCTTAAGCACTGATGGAAGTGGGTGGATTTAGCACAGGAGGGTTCAGTAGAGAATTAGACTTATGACAGAGAAATTTTGGGTTAGAGCCTGAGTAGAATGGAGAGTTTCAAAGTATGATTGTTTTGCATTGTCCAGGCATTTCAATAAGAGTAATAAGTATTTTTGTAGGTTACATAGTCATCAAGAGAAAGATATATCTTTGAATATGTTTAAATAGTACTGTTACAGTATGTTGTTTTTGTGGCTGGGTTCTGTTGTTTAAATGTTGTTTATGTTTCTGCAGAAATATTTTTTTAACATGCTGGATGTCAAAAATTTCCTGTCTCCAACTGCTTATCAGTCATTTTTAATACTATGTTTCTGTGGCTTTGTTTTCTTGATGTGAAACTGAGATAGGATATTGTATGGACTTTCCATTATTTTCTGTTACTGTGTACCTTGCACAGTAGTAGATTCCCGAGTCTTGTACAACCATCTGGCTCATCTGCAGATAGACTTGTTTCTTTCCAACATCTCTTGTGATTGTGACTCTGCTTTTTAGTGATTCAGCAAGATATGTGCTTCCACCTGACCATATAGCACCGATCCACTCTAATCCTTTACCATTCAGTTGTCTGACCCATTGCACACCATTGCTGGTTAACTCAAACCCAGACACTGTACAAGTAGATTTGAGTTGTTCTGAGGGTTTCACAATCCCTGGACCTGATTGCTGTAATGTCTGTGAGAACACACCTGTAAGAAATATAAAAATGAAAATGGAATGACATGGGTAAGCTTAAAGTTTGAAAAAATATATAATTGATTATTACAATATCTGATTTATTTCTTACTTAATGGGAATAGTGCTAAGAAAAACACAGCTGTATCCATGGTAATAGACTTAGCAGTGGCTGCATATATGATGTAGTCAAGCTTACCCTTTTATATGGATGAAGTCAGACCACTGATTTGCATACAGTAAAAGATGTAATCAGGTTTATACTGAAGGTCATATACTCATTACATGCTGTAGTGTACTGGATAAATAGGCCAGCCTCAGCAGCACATTATAAATAAATATATATATATATATATATATATGACTTTTATGGGCATGAAGCCTTATTTTTATTTTATTATTCAGTGTTTTTGCATAGGTGTTTTTGTGAATAAACCTCCTAAACCTTCTCATGTTTTGTCCCATATGATCATTACTGAGAGGGGATTCAACTAACCAACACCACAGTATTTATGGACATAATTAATTGCCAGATTGCAGAAAATACAGATCAGGGTTAATCTATTGGCGGCAAGCCACATTAGTTACACAGGACCTTATTCACACTTAAGAAGCTGCGGCTTCTTAATCGCGTATCTGTCTGAAATGACCTACTGCGCATATGTAGTAGGCCATTTATGCTATCTACGTAGCCGATCGGCACGTAGATAGCATAGGTGCAGTCTTTAAAGACCGCACGCAGGGATTTACGTCCCTAGAGGCGGCGTTATGCAGCCTTGGGGCGTTTTTAGGCAGAAGTGGGAAGGGGGAGGCATTTAGGTTAGCTGGGGAGGGTGGGAAGGTGCAATGTCTGCACGGACATTGCACAGAGAGATAAGGTAGCCCTATGGCACTCGTAAGTGCCATAAGGTACCTAAAAACAGGGGGCGGTGCGGGGGCTGGAAGAGTGAGTTAGGTTGGGATCTGCCTGCACCTAACACACTCTTAAGTGTGAATCAGGTCCATAGTTTTTTCGTTGTTTTTTTAGCATTACCAACATCATTTATGGGCACTTCAACACTTTTCAACTACACCTCCTCCTTCCCTGTCTGACTTATATTTTGAAGGACTGGTAGATCTCTCTGGTGCATAGTGAAAGGCTGCAGTTGTTTGTCAGTTGTTTTGTTATCTCCTTTAACCCCTGTTTTCAATCTGTAAATCATTCAGGAAAGGATGGTGTTTAATAGTTTGATGACTGTGCATATAAATTGATAGATCTCACAGAGGTTTATACACACATCTCTATCTGAATTTATATTAAACAATGTTTACTACATCCTGTGGAGATAAACAGAGCGTAATATTTTAGTATACTGCTCAGTACAAAAAATGATTTGACACAAAATCTGCACTCTTAGGGCCTCATTTACAAAGCTTGATTTTTACCCACGATTTGAAATCAACCTATATCGTCATGATTTTCCTGCAGTTTTTTTGCTAAAATCGTCGTATTTACTAACCGTCAATTTTTACCTGCAATTTTAAATCCCTGTCGAGTTTCATTGATTTTTCAAGGGGAAAATCGCCGTCACTTTGTTTACAAAAAAAAAAAAAAGCGCAGTCCTTGCTTCTGTATAACGTCGTTTACATTAGGGGGCTCTAGTGAGCGCTCTAGTGTTTATGATGTCATCATTACTATAAAAGGCTGCCCTCTAGTGACCGAATGGTCATTAGTAGCCGCGGCCATGAAGAAGAAGGAGCCTGTCCCTGGGGCAAGTTCAGAAGAGCCCGAAGAACAGAAGCAAGGACCGGATCAGCATTTTCTATCAACCGGACAACATTCTTCAAGCAACTGAAGAAGATGACCTGCAAAGAAGAAAAAAACTCCAAGCAACTCGTCCGAAGAATGATGACAGCTAAACGGTGAGTGTGAAAATTTTTTATTTCATTTCTGCAACACAAACTACATTACTACACATTTAGTATAATGCACGGTGGCCACTGGAGGTAATTTAACATATTAGGGGGCAATATATTCCATTGTAAATGCTTTTTTAATGCACACATGTATGTCTATGTACTTATATATGTTTTGTGCACACTGTAATATTTTTTTCCAGCAGCTGAGACAGCGCAGCATGTTTAGGAGGCTTAATATGCTGACGCTGATATTAGCAATGCTGATCCTTGTAGTTCTATCAGCGCAGCCATGCTAAGCATTCCAGACATGCTGCGCTTGCATTTGAGAAACAGAAAAACACATGTCCAATAGACTGACATGTGTTTTTCTGGTACAGTGGGGGGCGCTTTCATTGAAAGCGCCCCCCACACACAAGGCGCTTTGTTTTTAAGCAATTTATTCAAATCGCCTTTAGTGAATACGGCGATTGCTATTTTTTGAATGGCAAACATCTGGACAATTTCTGTTTAGCAATGTTTGCCGGGTCGATTTTGCTAAAGGCTAAAGTCCCGGGACTTTTGCTAAAATCGACCTTAGTAAATGAGGCCCTTAGCCACTTACAAAATCTGGTAGAACTATATGAGATATCAATCAGACAGAGTAGAGATTCCAGAGTGTAAACATAAAGCTGTACAGAATGTACACATTAAGTAATAGCAGCCAGTACTTCCCCAGCATGCAAATAATAAAATTAATTTGCCCCCCTTATATTGCAATACAAAGTTCTATCTTCAATATCTGTACCTTAGTTTGTTTTTGTGTCTGAAGATACAGCTTGATTTTACTGCCCTCTGTTGTAAAATAGAGGATTTGTTAGGCTAATAATAACATGGGGCCAGATTTAGAATTAAGTCAGGGGACTAACAAAAGCCTCCTGTGTAAGTCCCCTGACAAGTACCAATGGTGCATGCACTCGCCAGATTTTACGCTAATGTAACTTTGATAATGATATGTGTTTCAATGATCTACTGCCATGAGTCCTGAATGCTAATGCTAAAGTGCTGTTGCTCGCAAGTCCCTCTTTGCAGTCATCGGGCCATATTCAGAGACCCGTCAGCGAAAGGTTCGCAATTATGCACATGGATGTTGCAAGGCAACACCCATGACACTCCCCTTACACGGACGGGTGGTCCTTTACTTACGAGTGCCTCGACCACCCTTATCTTTATGTGTACATTTCTGTGCGTATAATACTTCCGTACGTGTGTATCTATCTAACCACACCCTAACCGCACCCTCAAATGTTCATTTAAATGCCTTCCCCCACCCACTTTTACGTATCTGTCTCCGGATGGAGTACAACCACGCCCCTCCGTACATAATGTCTCATATGCGATTCACAAGTGTGTGCCTAATGGACTTCCAGCGGCGGATTGGTCATAGGCCTTACCGGGAAATTTCCCGGAAGGCCGAAGCACTTTGGAAGCCGTTTGGAGACTGGCCATTATATATTTATTTATTTATTTATTTTTACTTTCCTATTTTTCTCTGTTTATTTT
>WWET01007841.1:0-10902 GCA_011038615.1 Limnodynastes dumerilii | reverse complement strand
CGAACAGCATATCAAATCAAGAGGAGCAGCATCTTCAATCAAGAGGAGAAGATTTTCAATCAACATTTCCCGAACAGCTTTCAACACGTCAAGAACTACTAGCAAGTCATCCCAAGACAGATGACTACAAAACGGTGAGTCTATACTATATTTTTTAGCCAGTAGAGGCCGAACAGCATCTAATATCAAGAGGAGCAGCATCTTCAATCAAGAGGAGAAGATTTTCAATCAACATTTCCCGAACAGCTTTCAACACGTCAAGAACTACTAGCAAGTCATCCCAAGACAGATGACTACAAAACGGTGAGTCTATACTTCACTATATTTTTTGCGGGTATCAATAATTGGTAATTCCGCCCACTTTGTGTTGGCCCCGCCTACAATTGATTTGGCCCCGCCCCCAAGACCACTTTAAGATTTTTTTTCTAGGGCCACTTTCATTTCCCAATCCACCCCTGTGGACTTCCGTACATAGAATCAACGTAGATAGCGCAAATTTAGTTACTACACATGCACAGTTCATCAGATAGTGAAAATACACATGGAACTTCTTGCAAAAACAGTTCTCTGAATATACCCCATCATTTGTAAAATTCTATTTTCGAAATACAGGCAGACAAAATCTCATTTTACAGCCAGCTGCCTGTATTTTTAAAATATAACTATTTAGAAAGTTTTAGTATGAATGAATAAGCATGCCCTTCAGCATACTTACCCAATCATTCATTCACAAACCGCCACCAAACCATTCGCGTACCCGCTGGACCGGAGCTGAGTATATGGGGAGTCCTGCGGGCAGGGGAATCTTAGGGTTAGGCTGCGGGGAGGGAAGTTTTAGGTTAGGCTGCGGGGAAGAGAATCTTAGAGTTAGGCTGCGAGGAAGAGAGTCTTAGGATTAGGCTGTGGGGAGGAGAAGGTTAGGGTCAGGCTGCATGAAGATAAGGATAAGGATTAGGGTTAGTGTAATGTAAGGGGAGGGTTAGGGTAAGTATTAGGAGATGGGATACTTACCATTTGCATCATCATCCTGGAAATCATCGATTGCTTCTCCTTGGTGTGGCAGATGTAATCAATTTTCCAGGCACTTCGCTGTGGGCTGTTAGAAGACGGCTTTTTTGAAATATGGGCTATGGCCATTTGAGAAGGCGACCTGTACCCTAAAAATAAACTCTTACAAAAAACATCTTGAAAAACAAAGCAGCTCACTACCCTGGGTATTTTAGAACAGTTTACTGTCATGAGCGAAAAAATAAATCCAACCTTGCAAATAAAATAAAAAACACTTTAATAAATATAAGCTTATAGAGCTTATTAAAGATACAAATAAGTAAACATAATAAGATAAAATAATTGTACGGTATATAACCATATGCTTTAAGTGGTTCCTGGGATACAAAGTTCAATATAATTTTATACCAGGAACTTTTTGAAACATATATAAGTATATACTGCATAGGTGGCAAATCATGGTGCAGTTTATATAATTTAACAGTATTGTGTTTAAATATTTTTGTTTAAGTGCTCCATGTGTTGATATTAAAGTGTTTGTTATAATATTTTAAAGGTTCTGTAACTCTTTGTTTTTGTTTTCTCTTTATTTCAGTCAGTGTAATATACCTACTTTGGGGCTTCATTTACCTACTTTGGGCTTTTATATTTTTCAGCCAGGCATTGCATAATTTGTATTTGTTAAAAAAAAATGGGCCACACATCTGATCAGTAGAGTATGGCGAAGCTTTTCCACTTCAAGTAGCTAACAGTAGTTTATATTTAGACTATACAATCATTCTGTTATATATTAATAGTAAACCATGTGCCTAATACTGAAGCTTTTTCTTGTTTCAAATAAAGTTGTTTTATTGCCATTACTCCTGAATGCCACAGTACTTCAGCAATGTACAATATTCTTCTTTTACATTATTTTTTAACTGTATATCACCACTATTTTCATTTTATAAAGTAATATACAGGAATTATAATTTTTGAGTAATAGCACAAAAAATATTACTAAAGTCTTGTATGGAAGAAGGTCCATGTATGGAAGGAGAGACACCTTGAGTGCCAGTAGTAATTCTGGACATGTAAGTGTCCAGAATAACTGCTGATAGAGGTGAATGATGGGGGTGTGCACTCCCCTCTACATTGCATAATTTCAGACCCCTCTATGCACATAAAGTGTGCGGGGGTTTGGATCTGGCCCAATATCAGTCCTGTCACTACATTCAGCACCTTCCTGCCACATTCAAGATGGTTCCTCTGATATATAGGAAGGACCCACCGCTGCCATCTGGGATGTGGCTGGAAGATGCAGAATAGAGAGGTAAGGTGCTGCTGCTGCTGCATGTAGTGATGGCGGCAGCGGGTCCCTCCTCCGCTACCTAGCACCAGGGACAGTATGGTGCTAGGTTGGAGGAGGGACCTGCCACCAGCATCTTTGTAATTCTGGGGGCTGGAGGCACATGATGGGGCTAGAAGCACATTATGGGGGATACTGGGGGGCTGCAGAAACATGATGGAGGATACTGGGGAGGCTGGAGGCACATGCTAGAGGATGCTGTTGGGCTGCAGTGACAAGATGGGGGATACTGAGGGGCTAGCGGCACATGATGGGGATACTGGGGTACTGCAGAACCATGATGTGGGATACTGGGGGGCTAGAGAGACATGATGGGGGATACTGGGGGCTGGAGAGACATGATGGGGGATACTGGGGAGACTGGGGACTCATGATGGGAAATATTTTTTCCTGTCATTTTGACGTGCCTTTGACTAGTGGTTAAATAATAGTGTGTTCTGAAGTCCTGATTGCTATGGTTCTTCAACAATGTATGTTATGACTGGGCATTTTATCTTTGTATCTGGGACTATTGGTGACATCACAGAGTTAAGCAATCATTTTATCTTTATTAATATAAAAATGATTTTATTGTAACCTTAATACAATTTCTTCTAATATATTGTAATATTATATTATGGTGTTATTGTGGCTGGGCTCAAGTGTAAATATTGTGTCTGTTTATACAAAATATATTTGTAACATGCTGGATTTCCTTCTCCAACTGTTTCTCTGTGGTTTTATTTTCTTGATGAGAGATTGAGATAGGCTATTGTATGGACTTTCCATTACTTTCTGTTTCTCTGTGGTTTTATTTTCTTGATGAGACAGTGAGATAGGATGTTGTAATGACTTTCCATTACTTTCTGTTTCTGTGTGTCTTGCACAGTAGTAGATTCCTGAGTCTTGTACAACCATCTGGCTCATCTGCAGATAGACTTGTTTCTTTCCTACATCTCTTTTGATTGTGACTCTACTTTTTAGTGAGTCAGCAAGTGCTGTACCTCCACTTGTCCATATAGCACCGATCCACTCCAATCCCTTACCATTCAGTTGTCTGACCCAGTGCATATCATAGCTGGTTAACTCAAACCCAGACACTCTACAAGTGGATTTGAGTTGTTCTAAGGGTTTCACAATCCCTGGACCTGATTCCTGTAATGTCTGTGAGAACACACCTGTAAAAAAATAAATAAAAGACAAGGCATATCTTAAACTTTGAGAAATAATATAACTGATTATTTCTTACAATATCTGTTTTCTTTCTTAATGGGAATAGTATTAAGAAAAACACAGCTGCATCCATGGTAATAGACTGGCAGTTGCTGTATATGTGGTGAGGACCAGTTTTCTCCTTCATATAGATTAAGTCAGGGCACAGATTTGCATAATAGATCTAGCTAGGCTATATAATATTCATTCATTGTAGATCTGCAGCTCTTTGGCACAATACAAGAACCTCCTAATCTAGCACCAATAAGCAATCACATTTTCTTACCTACTTTTATCATGTAAACATGCTTTTATGCATTGCAGTGCTGTCACAGTGACTGATTATTCCTAATTTTACACATATCTGTTTGCATGTTTCAGATGCATTCTTATTACCTGTACTACCAATCCAGAGTTCCTGTACATAAGACTCTGGATAGAAAGTTGGCATTATAGCTTTGATCCATACACACACTCCCTAGATATCAGTGGGGGGGTTTCCAATGTGTGTAATACATGTGGGGTATATTAGTATAGCTGAAAATATTTTCGAGCCCGACAATGGGATAAATAAGCTCCGCCGCGTCTTGCCCATACTCTTCTCCTGACCCGCCCCCACTGTCATACTGCATGAGGCAAAAATGTACCCCTAGCCTGTGTGTGTGTGTGTGTGTGTGTGTGTGTGTTTGAGTGTGTGTGTGTGTGTTTGAGTGTGTGTGTGTGTGTGTGTGTGTGTGAGTGTGTTAGGGTGTTAGACTGTAATGTGGCAGAGGTTGATGTGGAGGACTGTTTAAAATTGTAAGGAGCTACTTAATATGATGCACTGTTAAAAAATGAAACATATGTAAAATGACAATACTAATACGGGCGTACTATCTTACTGCCAAGACATGTAAGACGTCCATTAACGCTCTCTGTAAAAGCAGGACATTTATAATGTAGATTTGAATATAATAAAAGTATCTACATTAAGGAATTGCTTTGGTTATTGGTTGTAACAAGTCCTGTTCTGATATTTTTTTATAGGTGATTTATAAGTTATTTCTTTCCCACAGTAAAATAGTAGTTTTATATTAAAGGTACACATCTAATAGCAATAGCAGTAAATAATGCATTAGTAGAGCACATTACACAATGGACCAGAGCTTGTGTCAGTGCATAAGCTCTGTTAAATTTGTTGTGACCCATTCACCATCCTCACCTGCTTCCCTATTGCAGCACAATCCAGGACCATCATCCTCCATGTCAGTTTGCCTCATATGGCAGCAAAGCCACGCCCCTTTCATGGCACCCGCTAAGCCATGCCCTCTTTTTGAATTTTCACACATTTTTCTTGGGGGGTTTCTGGGCAATCCCCCTCAGTGCATCACTGCATTTACTCTGGATCAGATGTAAAATCTCAACCAAAAGGAAGTCTCTACTGTCCTCCTCTGTGTCTGCAGCCACAGGAAAGAAGACATTTTTTTTTTACATTGTCAAACAGCCGTGTTGGTGAGCGTTCTAATATTGTTTTGGACAACTAGTAGACTGTCCACCATTGTCTATCAGTAAAGAATGATGTTTAAAGGTTTGATGACTTTATGTTCATAAATTGATAGATTTCACAGAAGTTTAAACAAACATCTCTACTTGAATGTGTATTCAGCAATGTTTACACCATGGACCAGATTCACAACTAAGAGTAAATTAGACAGATCCGCAACTAACTCACTCGTCCAGCCCCTAGACCCGCACCTACCCCCCTCGCCCGGCCCTTACGGCCCCCCCCCCATTTTTAGGTACTTTATGGCACTTAAGAGTGCCAAAGGGCTGTCTTAACTAACCGTGTATAGTTTCCTTCTTAGAGAATGTGGTGCCCCTGGGGGTTAAGAGAGTGGGGTACACATTTAGTCATGGGTTGTAATGGCACTGTTTCCACGCCATCATGAGACTGTGCAGAAAAGCATGGGTCTCGTGCTCAGTGTTGAGTACAGGTCGGTGTGGGGGCTGTTGCTTATCAGCGGTCAGCTGTTGAGAGACAGATTAGAAGAAGTTGGCAGCGAGTAACGGGGGGCAGATCGAGAGAGACAGAGAGAGAGAGGTTTCGGTAACGGTGCAGAAAGAAGTGACGGAGGAGTGGACCGAGTGAGGGGAGTCAGTTGTGGTAAGCAAAAGACTGGCAAAGGAGGAGATAGACCGTGGTGGCAAAGAGTTTAACATCATAGTTGGTGAAAGGGAGAGGATCGTTGAGGCTGTATTAGAGTAAGAAACAGAGACGTGGATCGTAAGGAGATTCGGAGGCGGTGAGCAGGGGAGTGACGGAGAAGCAGGACGGTTGCTGTGGCGGAGAGTGTGACATTGTAGCTGAAGAGAGAGAGAGGCAAGAACATCGGAGAGGAGATAAAGTGAGGAGGCTGGAAGAAAGTATTGGAGAGTGACAGAGAGGGAGTGGGGTGTGGGAATCCACAAGGACATTAGAAAGGTGTTTAATTTTGAGGGACTTTATTCAGAGCAACATTCAACTGTTTTTCCAACATTAAGATACATTCTTCCTTTAGCTATAATATTGTTAACTAGTGAAAATGTATGATTAAATTGTATTATCATGGATTAAGTTAGTTGGAGGTAATCTTTTAGTGATTTCTGTAAGTGTTAGCTCAATTATTGTGATTGAGGAGAAGGAGAAGGTAATATTTGATAAAACTCTGATTGTAATTATTCTTTGATCTTTTAAACTGATTGTTCATTCTGTTGAATTGTCTTGAATTGTCTTGAATTTAATATTTCGCTGGTTGATCATCTGTAAATTGTACTTGATTATTCTGTTTATTTGTTCAAATTTTCATTGTACAAACTAAAGTTTCCGCAATTGCAAGCTAAAGTTAATTTCATTAAGTAAAATATAATTTAAATAGCAAAACTGTTGTCAGATCTCTCTGAGTCATTCTTGTACATTTTCACCTCTCCGCAATTCCTCACTGAGGACCGGATCCAGACCCCCGCGTGCTTTCCGTGCGCGCGGGGGTCTGAAATTACGCGAGACAGAGGGGAGTGCACACCCCCTGTCACTCCCCTCTGTCGTGCGGGCTTATGGCAGCTTATGCTGCCATAAGCCTGCCTTAAATGCGACGGGCGAATCAGCGGTCCGTACGACCGCTGATCCGCTACAGTGTGGGAGCCCCCCCCCACACTGTACACTTTACATGCTTCCCCCCGCCCGCTTTAGCGGAACAAAGTTTCTATAGTAATCCTAGTGTAACATCTGGAGGGCGCATGCACCTTGCGTGCGTAAATCACCTGACGATCTTAAATCTGGATCCGGTCCACAGTCCATAGTGCTCATTTAGGAATTAACATTTTTGTGCCTTCAATAGGTTCAGTCTAAGCTGCAGCCATAGACTTTTAAAGGACTATCTAAAATAATCATTTATCTCTATCAGGTGATTTACGCACCTTGCGTGCGTAAATCACCTGACGCTATTAAATCTGGATCCGGTCCCCTGACCTTAACATTCGGTCATCACAAGAATACCTCTCCCTGCCTCCCCGGCTAATCTAAATCCCTCCATCCTTCTACTTCTACCCAATCCCTCCCCGAGGCAGCATTACGCCGCCTCTTTCTTCCTAAAATACTCTGCAGTAGTACGTTTACATAGTCTACATCTACACAGCTGTGCAACAAATGTTTCAATATACATCATTGGTTCCTGAAGCACCTGTGTCCCTGTGATCCTGACAGAAAGCTAACATTGGAGAAATATTTGGAAACAAAAGCTAACATTGAAAGGGTCATTAGATAAGTATAATGTGGGTCAGGAAAGGACCATATTCTCAATAACAAGGAACTGTAAAATTTGTATGAAAAGAGAGTGATCAATAGTCTCAAAAACAACAGAAAGATTTAGATGCAATTAGAACAGCGATTCTCAACCAGAGTCCCATGGAACCCTGGGGTTCCCCAAGAGGTCACCAAGGGATCCCCTAGTTCCCACATAGTAGCAGGGATTAGCTGGCCCAAGTTTCAACAGCGAGTTTGCTGTCAGTGTTTGCATCACCTCCTTTTTTGCATTTGTGGCAGCATTTCAAGGTGAGAAGGGGCTACAAGGAGCATTTGTGGAGGCATATATAGGCGACAGGAGCCTGTGAATCATTTACAAGTGTCATATGTCTAGAAAAACTTTGGTAATTGCAAATATTCTGAACATTTAAAATTTAAAAGCTAACAGGCAAGATCTGTTGCTTGCAGGTCTCTCTTTGCAACCCTTTAAAAAAAAGAACTGACACAGATTCCGATTATAAGATGTTGCTAACCCTTGTGTCTTGATTAAGTGAATAAAGAACTTGATATACAAGTACAACATACTTAGCGTGTTTTGAAAACTTTAAGGGGTGTCTCCTAAGGTAAGTTGGCTCTCAATTTAAAAACATATATATATATTATTGTGAGGTGTGAATCAGGCCCTGAGTGACTATATTTAATATTTTGATTTTTTTTATGTATATTACTGTTTAACCCCCTACAGTAACTGCATGGTATATAACCATATGCTTCAAGTGGTTCCTGGGATACAAAGTTCAAGATAATTTTATACCAGGAACTTTTTGAAACATTCTGTATATAATTATATACTACATAGGTGTCAAATCATGATGCAGTTTATATAATTAAAAATTATTGTGCTTAAATATTTTTGTTTAAGTGCTCCTTATATTGATATTAAAGTGTTTGTTATAATATTTTAAAGATTCTATAACTCTTTGTTTTTGTTTTCTTTTTCTCTCAGTCAGTATAGTATGTTTTCTAATATACCTACTTTGGAGAGTTCATTTCTTTGGGCTTTTATTTTTTTCAACCAGGCATTGCATAATTTGTATTTGTTAAAAAATGGGCCACGCATCTTATCCTTAGGGTATCGTGAAGCTTTTCCACTTCCAGTAGCTAACAATAGTTTGTTTTTAGACTATATTATCATTTTATTATATATTAATAGTAAACCATGTACCTAATACTGAAGCTTTTTCTTGTTTCAAATAAAGTTGTCTTCTTTATGTTTTTATTTTACTGCCATTACTCCTGAATGCTACAGTACTTCAGCAATGTACAATATCATTGGCTATTGTAGATTTGTATTCCAGTATAAACTGTAGTATTGCAGAGTGATATAACAGTTAAGTAACCATTGTTCCTTTCTTAACAAACATTATTATTGTACCCATTGACCATTTCTTCTAATATATTGTACTATTACAGTATGATGTTATTGTGACTGGGCTCTCATGTTTCCTGTTTACACAAAATACGTATATATTTAACATGCAGTATTTCCTGTCTCCAACTGTTTCATGTTCTATTTCTGTGGCTTTGTTTCTTGAGAGATTGATATAGGATATATCTGTCTCTCTCTATCCCTAGGACTGTCTCTCCTTCCCTCTCTCTATCTGTCTCTCTCTATCCCTAGGACTGTCTCTCCTTCCCTCTCTCTATCTGTCTCTCTCTATCCCTAGGACTGTCTCTCCTTCCCTCTCTCTATCTGTCTCTCTCTATCCCTAGGACTGTCTCTCCTTCCCTCTCTCTATCTGTCTCTCTCTATCCCTAGGACTGTCTCTCCTTCCTTCCCTCTCTCTATGTGTCTCTCTCTCTATCCCTAGGACTGTCTCTCCTTCCCTCTCCCTATGTCTCTCTCTCTATCCCTAGGACTGTCTCTCCTTCCCTCTCTCTATCTGTCTCTCTCTCCCTAGGACTGTCTCTCCTTCCCTCTCTCTATGTGTCTCTCTCTCTCTCTCTCTCTCTCTCTCTCTCTCTCTCTCTCTCTCTCTCTCTCTCTCTCTCTCTCTCTCACAAAATATAATGAATTAGTTATTAATCTCTTACATAATGGGAATGATACTAATAAAAACACAGCTATGTCCATGGTAATAAACTTGGCAGTTGATGTATATCTGGTGAGGACCAGTTTGCTCTTTTATATAGATGAAGTCAGAGCAACAATTTGCATAATAGTTTTAACCAGGATTCAAATTAAAGATCATTTTCCTGTAATGCCTACATTAGGCATTAGCTGTCTTGCCGAGTGGTGCACTGGTTAATATTTTTGCCCTCTAAAACTTTTTTAAAATACTATTTATGTGTTTTTCTCATGAATCTTTTATAATTAGCTTTTTTTACATGTATTAATTTGCTTAGGTTACAATTTTGATAGAAGCAACATAACACATCTGGGGGTCTATTTACAAAGTTCATTTTAGTGCGATAGTGCCAGTTTTGAAGTGAAGATTTGCACTATCGTATAAAATTAACTTTTTCATACTTACAAACTGCTGGAGCGGAGTTTTATACTCCGCTCCCGGAGTAAGAATAATAATTTATAAAGGGTAAGTATGCCAGCGATGTCCCCATATACACCT
Organism: Limnodynastes dumerilii; assembly: GCA_011038615.1. Lineage (NCBI taxonomy): Eukaryota > Metazoa > Chordata > Amphibia > Anura > Limnodynastidae > Limnodynastes > Limnodynastes dumerilii. The sequence goes on along the minus strand of WWET01007841.1, from coordinate 971 downwards.
ACTTTACTCCTCCTAATAGCTGTTATTAGGGGTATGAAAAGGGGGTTATGTATGGGGAGACTACTGGTTTAAATGGGCAGACTAGATGGGCCATGTGGCTCTTATCTGCCGTCACTTTCTATGTTTCTATGTATGTTTCTACATATAAATGTATGTAAAGTAAACACTTTTTTTAAAAACTATTTTATATATTTTATTTTTTAATAAGTCTTTTTATTAAAAGCAATAAACAACAATAATAATAACAAAACAAAAAAAAGAAAAGAAAAAAGAGAAGGCAGGATTAAACTTACCTGTCTGGGTGATGTACCTGACTATCAGTTTCCAAGTCCCGGCATGTTCATTGTTTTTAATGCCCTGACTTGAAATGTTCAAAGTCCCGCAACGGAGTCTCTGCGCATGCGCAGGACTTAATTTATACGAAGTATGAATGAAAGGTCCTGCGATGATCCGGCAGGAGAGGTGAGTATTAGTAAATACTGTGAATAAAGCTGCCAGACTCACAGTGAAGATAAACCAGGCTCATGCAGCTTCGTTCACAGGGAAACAAACAGGTAAGTAAATAGAGCCCCTGATATTTGCTTCACTTGTGATCATATATCAATCACAGATTACAATTTACTCAGTTTTCAAAATAAACCTTTACCTTGTTTTGTTTTCTCAGGCTACTAATGATTTTTTATTCTCGTGTCACATGATAATATTTACTGAGATGAGAGGATCACATCTAAAATAAAATAAAGTAATAAGTACTTTTAAATAAGGAGACTGTTTTAGCTATTTTATTTATATTTCTGCTATCATTCCCCTTCAGGGCCGGATTAAGGTCTGTGGGGGCCCCTGGGCAACTAAATCGTGGGGGGGCCCTGCTTCACGTTAACGCAGCAAATGTATTATACACACATGCACACATAAAATGGTAGTCAGAGAGAGCAGTTAATGTTACTTTAAAAAAAATAAAATAAATATGT
>WWET01007840.1:15889-26363 GCA_011038615.1 Limnodynastes dumerilii | reverse complement strand
TATAGCAGCAGGATTGATTACACGGGGCAGGAGCTGCTCAAATATTTGTCGGATGTTACCCTCCCCAAGCTAACAGTGGATAGTAGGGATTATCTAGATGGTCCGCTCACAGTGGAGGAAGTGGCCGCGGCTATTGCGTCCTTCCCAAACAATAAAGCGCCTGGGGTGGATGGTATCCCTATAGAGTTGTACAAAAAGCATGTGGATTTCTTTGCCCCTAGGCTGCTTCAGCAATTCAAGGACCTTCTGGAAGGGGGAACCCTGTCTAGGTCTATGTCTGAAGCATTGATAGTGGTGCTTCCAAAACCTGGGAAGGATCCGGAATTGGTGGACTCGTACCGGCCTATATCCCTGTTAAATACGGACGTCAAGGTGTTGGCCAAGCTTTTGGCGATTCGTCTGAATAAAGTGATCGGGGAAGTTATACACCCTGATCAAACGGGTTTTATGCCGGGCAAGTCCACTAATATAAATTTGAGGAGGTTATATTCACACTTGCAAATCCAACATGTTGATTATGATATGCCAGTGATTGTTTCACTGGATGCACGAAAGGCGTTCGACTCTATTGAGTGGCAATACTTGTGGGCTGTGCTTGGACAAATGGGGTTTGGAGATGTTTTCATTGAATGGCTGCGTTTGCTGTACTGCGCACCTACAGCTAGGGTACTTGTAAATGGGTTTACATCAGGAGAGTTTAAATTGAGTAGGGGTACACGGCAGGGGTGCCCCCTGTCCCCGGCATTATTTGCTCTGGCAATAGAGCCCTTGGCGTGCTGTATTAGGGACACCCAGGAGGTGGAAGGGCTGGTGGTGGGGGGAAGGGAGGAGAAAATTGCGTTATATGCAGATGACGTTCTTCTTTTTCTAGCTAATCCGTTTGATGCCATTGAGGCTCTGCTGCATATAGTTACACTATTTGGTCATTACTCAGGCTTGTATATTAACTGGGATAAGTCTCATGTTCTCCCCGTTAGAGGCACAGCTCCCCTTGATTCTCCTCCTTTCCCTCCTCTCCAATGGGCTCACAAAATACAGTATTTAGGGATCCATGTTACCAATCAGATGGCGGATTTTGTTCCTTTAAATCTAACTCCTAAGTTGGAATATGTACAAAATAAAATGGGGGTATGGAAGAAACTCCCGTTATCAGTGATGGGAAGAGTCAGTTTACTGAAGATGGTTGTTCAACCCAAAATATTGTACGTGGTGGCTAACTCCCCAGTTTATATTCCTAAGACCTATTTTACAAAATTGCGGGGGCACATGATCTCTTTGATCTGGGCAGGAAAAAGAGCACGTATAAAATTTAACACGTTATGTCGTACACGGGGCTTGGGGGGTATGGCTCTCCCTAATATGCAATTATATTATTGGGCTGCTCAATTGGCATTGCTTAAAGACTGGGTGACTGACTCCTCCCATGGGGATTTGCATTGGGCGTTGGTGGCGCAAGCTGGGCTAAATCATACTCCTTTGCAGTGTCTTTTGGCAGGGGATTATTCGCATAGGATTCCTGATATAGTTAAGCAGGCGAAGTACATCTGGAATAGGGTAATTAATTGGGTAAAGGAAGAAGTGTTGGACCCGGGAACCCCACTGTGGGATAATAGCAAATTTAGAGAATTGAAGGATCTGAAGGGCAGGGTTATGTGGAAAAGGCATGAGGTGACCACGATTGATCATATCTGCCAGGATGGGATCCTCAAACCTTTTGATGCACTGAGGGCAGAGTATGGTGTGCCTCGCCATTTCTTTTTTCACTTCTTACAGCTCAAACATGCAGTCCAGGCGCAATTTGGGTCCACTACTAATATATGTGCTACGTCCTCCCAGATCAAAAAAACGCTGCAGGCGTTGGGATCTAGGAAACTTGTCTCCTATTTATATATGTTTTTACTGACGGGTTCGCAGGAGGAGGAGTTGCCTGATCTCAGGCGAAAGTGGGAGAGTGATCTGGGAGAGTTGGATGATGAGGAGTGGGGGGATTTGTTGGCCAGCTCATATAAATGCTCAACCTCCTATCGGTTTCAGCAAATTCAGGTGTACATGATTCACCGCTGTTACTTGTACCCACAAATTCTTTGTAAATATGATAAGAAGGTACCCAACATATGCCCAAAATGTGGAATGCAGGATTGCTCTTTCTGGCATTTATTGTGGGAGTGTCCAAGAATTCAGAAATTTTGGGGGGAGGTTAGGGGTCACATAGAAAAGACGGGAATACGATATATATTGGAGTCACCTAGGGATTGTTTGTTTGGGTTGGATCTCAAAAGGGTGGTGGGGAAGGATGTACTGATGTATGTGAATAGTCTTTGTTTGATGGCAAGGGTGTGTATTGCAAGGACTTGGATGGGCAGTAAAGCTCCAGATGTTAGAGACTGGATAAAATTAGTGGATGTCAGTCTGGAACATGAGCGGTTTGTCATGGAGAAACGAAACGCAAGAGACAAATATGATAGAATCTGGGGACGGTGGAGAGCTGAGGAGTGTGTGTTGGGAGTGTGATGGGCTTGTATTGCAGGTCTTACATGTGGTGTGAGGTGTGGGATGGCTCTGTTGTGATGTAGGATTGAGGTTAGAGATAACATAAGTAGTTAGGTTAGCAATAATGTGACGCTAATAGGGTTTATATAAGCTGTATTTTCATGGGGAAGGGACTTGGTACAATTTCAAGTTTGATAGGTATAATAGGGGGTATTTCTTTTCCAGTTGGGATAAAAGGTTAAATTGGAGAAAAGTTAGTCAGTCACACGTGGTAATGGTGCAGTTGCCTATGGATAATACAAGTGTTCAATAAATGGACGCAGATATGTGTCTGTCAATAGATAATAAGATAGTTTATGGATCACATGTATTGTTTTAATATAGTTGAATTATGGCAGTATAATGTTGAAATGCAATGTATTGTACTGTATGGTAATTGTGCTAAGTAGTTGATTGTGTTTATTTTTGCATTTTGTATGTATTGACAAAATTACCTGTCAACATGATATGTTTTTGCTATGTGCTGACTGAAATAAAAAGTTTTTCAATATAAAAAAAAAATGCATGACTAGTAAGAATACAATTTAGACAAAAGACTTACCATCTAATACTGTAGTTAGATCATGATAGAACATCTCTATCTTCTCATTTGTTATGTTAGCCAAGTCATTGGATAGCAGGGACATTATTTTAAGACATCCTCCACATGAGCAGAAAATCTCTAAATGAATGAGCATAGACTGATATTAAAGGAAACTCTATCCCATTTTGTTTAACTCTTGTTACACAGAACAACAGAGGACAGCATTTTATGTGTTATATGTATGGTGTTGCTTTACAGCCTTAATTTATTTCATTTCTAAAATATTTATTGATTAACAATGGGCCATGAAAAGTACATTAGCCTAGGACCATCATTATTCTATGCAGTTACGTCAAAGACTGAATGTGTATAGGAGAATATGTATTTGAGATTTTTAAGAATTTTATAAATATTATGTTAACTTAAAAAAAAAATGTAAACAAAAAAATCATACACGGGGAAGAAGTATAATGGCTTGACAATTTGCAAAAAGTATGAACTTCTATACATATTTTAACATGTGAATGCTAAAGAGTTCTTTCTGTGCCCCCAATCTGTATCTGTCTCCGTAAGGATGCCTAAGGATAGATAGTAAACTGAATTTGATAATCTGATTTTTCAGTGTTTGTAAATCCAAATGTAGGATGTGCGGGGATTTGTTATGGAAACTTGCTGTTTCAAGACATCTGAGCAAACAGAGCACTTGCTAATCCCTACACACACAACATTCCAAACCCCATTTCTGACATATGTATAAAAAAGGCGGTGGATGGAAAGTGCATTGCTATGCAGTCTGTTATCACACCTGTGTTGTTTATTGCCCACTTGTGAGCACAACCAGTCATCCCTGTTGGAGGCTTTTGAACGTCTGGATAGAGTATATTGTGTTCCTATTGGATAGCATGGATGTGTGCACCAAACAGACAAAATACAATCCAGCCTCACAGAAAAGAGGGAAATTTTGGAAGTCTGAATTCAGTTCTGTGATATAAATACTTCTATTTTATTAGTCTCAAATAAAATAGTTAGTTTTAGTTAGTTAAGGTTGCCTAAGGTCCTCATAAGTGCTGGTTGAGGGAGGGAACCAGAGAAGTAGGGGCGAGTTACACCAACCCTAGTGACGCGACTGCAGCATATTGCACAAAACACAAGTCTAGATGTGGAATAGAGTATCTGGGATATAACTTGTCTTACCTTTGCTATTGTCTGGGCGAGTATCAGGAAATAATTTTTTAATCATATCTGTAAGATGAGGTATATATTTAGAAGAAAAAAACAGGTTAATCGAATTTTATAAAGTTAATTTACAAATAAACAAACATCTTAGTGCATACTTGAAATCTGTCCTAGAAGGGAACTGAGACTGTTTTACTACACAGGAGCATGTTTATAATTGTTTACTGAACGTTTAAGCAGCTGTTTTCCATTGGTTAAATTGTCTTTCCACTGGACCATATTCTGCAAAACTTGTAAAGGGACTGTAAACTGTAGAGATGGGGCTTTACTATAGGGATTGCAAAGCCAGCACAGGGTAAACACTTGTACTAATATTTGCCTTGCTTTGGTTTATTGAGGGCTTCATGATCCCTGTGGATCATCAGTGTAAAGGACAAAAATGCATGGTAAAAAAAAACGTAACCACCAGCCGCCGTTTAAAGGTGGCTTATACTCACTTAGCTAATAATTTGGCACCGTAATGGGGCGCTGTTGGTTTAACTGTGCAACTCAAGCCAAGAAATGTATATAAAAAAAGATGGAAAATAAACTGACACAGCTCCAAAGAGGATTTACTAGCAAACAATCATTGCAAAAAAAAAAAACCCTCAAAAAGCAAATAGTCTAATACATACAATACTGTACAAAAGTTTAAGGCAGGTATGGAAAACAAAAGTGTTTTTTTAATCAAGTAACAAAAGGAACAGATGATAAATCTAAATCAAATCAATATCTGGGGCCAGATTTACTAAGCTGCAAGTTTGGAAAAGTGATGATGTTCCCCATAGCAACCAATCAGATTTTAGCTGACATTCGCTAGTATGCAATAAGAAAGTGAGAGCTAGAATCTGATTTGTTGCTATGGGCAACGTCTCGACTTTTCCAAGCCTGCAGCTTAGTAAATCTGGTCCTTGGTGTGAACTCCATTTGCCTTGAAAATAGCATCTATTCTATTAAGTACACTTGCACACAGTTTTAGAAGGACATCAGTAGGGAGGTTGTTCCAAACACCTTGGAGAACTAACCACAGATCTTCTGTGGATGAAGGCTTGCCTTCTATCTCTTCATGTAATCCCATGGAGACTTGATGTTGTTGAGATCAGAGCTCTTTGGGGGCCATATTATGACTTCCAGAAAACCTTGTTCTTCTTTATGCTGAAAATAGTTCTTTAAAAATAGAAACACATGCTGTATTTTATGCAAAAGGTGGTCACACCTAATATTGATTTGGTTTAGATTTCCCGTCTGTTCATCCACTTTTTTCATTGCATTTTGTGAATTGATAAAAATAAACTATTAACACTTCCTGCCTAAATATTTTGCACAGTAATGTATCCTGCCCTAATCTTGGTCAATTGTGTGTTTCCAGATCATGTACCACCATGGACATTAATATGACCTGCCCCAGGGGCTTCTGTTGGAATCTTCAGGCCAGATTCACACTTAAGTACTTACCTAAATATACACATGCTGTATACATATCTTGGAGTTTTTTGCAATTTGCGCATGCACCATCCAGATGTTACACACGGAAACCCGTAACGTACCAAGTTTAACTTATGAGATCCATAGAAAGGTGCCACTACTCTGTATGTAGGAAGTTAAGAAAAATGGGTGGAAGGGCATTTAAATACGGTAGTATGGGCAGGGTTTGCAAAGAACATCACTTAGTTGCATATTTTTGTGAATCCGCGTGTACTTATTTCCTTCTTATCTGTGGATCACAGCCTTCATTATCAGTTAATTATCTAGCACCTGGTCAGCCTGCTTATATAGGACTTTCTCCCACAGAGCAGGTTATGATCATTAATTATTTACCCTGATTTCCTGTTCCATGTGTGCTGACTGATCTCCTGTTTGTTACCTCCTTTTCTGTTATAACAACACAGAAGCAAATTGTTCCTGTGGCATTAATAAATCAACTACTTAATTTGAGTATCATCTTGCAATATTATTACCTTTGATAGCATTTTGAATGAAGTCATCACCTGAAGGTGCACTGCCCCATAATCCTAGAGAAAGAAATAATAATTCTTTATGTAGTCCTGCTGATAAATGGCAAGAACATTCTTAACTATGAACACCCCTATACAGTATAACAGTATAATAGCAGATTATGGATCAAAAATTACTTTTAGCATTACATTGACAATTCATAGAAACATAGAAAGTGACATCAGATAAGAGCCACATGGCCCATCTAGTTTGCCCATTTGTTTATTCAAAACTATACTGACCCTAGACCCTATTTACCCTCAATTTAGTTTACAATTTAGGATATCTTTATATTTATCCCAAGTATGTTTAAACTGTTCTACTGTATTGACCTCAACCACCCTTAGATGGGAGGCTATTCCACTTATCTATCACCCTTTCAGTGAAGTAATTTTTCCGCACATTTACTCTGAATCTACCACCCTCCAGTTTATATTCAAGCCCTCGTGTTCTATTACACCTCTTCTTTTGGAAAATGCTACTCTACTCTAGCCGGTCATAACCCTTGATGTATTTGAAAGCTACTATCATGTCCCCCCTCTTACTTCTCTGCTCCAAGCTATACATGTTAAGTTCCTCTAGCCTTTCTTGGTATGATTTGTTACACAGGCCATGGACCATTTTAGTTGCTCTTCTTTGCACAGTTTCTAATGTATTTATGTTTTTTTGGAGCTATGGCCTCCAGTACTGAACACAGTATTCTAGGTGAGGTCCTACCAATGATTTATAAAGGGGCATCACTACTTCTCTCTTTCTGCTACTAATTCCTCTCCCTATGCAACCAAGCATCTGGCTTAAATAGTCTTAAATTAGACATGACTTAGTAATAAATATGTGATAATTGCAGCCTGTAGGGGTAATAAACAGGAAAATATGCAGCAACCCATAGCTGGTATTATGTAACATGCTAGATTTTAACAAGATATTAGGTTTCATGTAAGTAGTTCATAAGCATATTTGAAAGTGTTCCCACTTACCTTGGAGATAACAAAGGTCCTTCTCAGGATGGTTTTTCAATAACTTTCCTTCTTTGAACTGACTGCCAAGAAGCTCTGTGTTTACAAATGTGTTGTATGCAGGAAATCCAGCTAGGTGTGGTGTGAATTCAAACCAGGCTCCTGTAACTCAAAGGTTTGATACTAATGAATGAGTCTTCATGGCTTCTGTTACTAGATGCCCAAATAAACTCCTATAAGCTTAGAAAGGTATATGGAGGTAGTAGTTAACTCTCATTGATATTAAGAATTAACTGGTATGATATTTCAAAGAGAAAATAAGTAGCCCACAACCAGGGGAGTAGCGAGGGTGTAACCAGTGGAGCTTGTGCTCTGGGTGCTAGCAGACCAAAGGGGTGGCACAGAGCACAGCCAAGTGCCATATCCAGATCCCTAATATACTAGTATTACATGTGGGATAATATCAGGGGTCTGGAATGGCACACTGTATAATGTACAAGTAGGGAATATCATGGGTCTTCGAATTGCACATATTATAATATATGTGGTGTATATTATGGGTCTTGGAATTGCACATTATATACTGTATTGAATATTGTGTGCTATTCCCAAACCCAAATATAAATCCCATATTATAGTGTGTGTTATTCCCAGGCCCATAATATAACCCACATTTGCTTTATAAAGTGTCATAGATGTGTAATGTAAGGGAGAAGAGAAAGGGGATGTGTAACTGAGGGCGGGAAGGGATTAGAGATTTGTAATGTAAAGGGACAGGGAGGGAGATGTGTAAATGTAAGGGGGACAAAGGAGACTATGTGTATGGAGGGAGTGTAGGGAGGGGGATGTGTATTGGAGACGGGGCACAAGAAGGCAGGTTTGTCATTACAAGGAGATACCAAAATGCAGATGCGTAACAGAGGAAGGGAAATATGTAATGTGGGGAGTAATGGCAGTTATCTTCAATTTCTCCATAGACTTTCAGTGCAGTAATACTCAATGCAAGGCACGAAGAGAAGAGCCCTACAATCAATTTTCATTTAAGTAAAAAACAACACTGCCATTTAGCTAGCAAATATTAGGGAATATGCTCCACTCTCTGGCACACTACACTAGGAGAGGACAGGTTTGGGGTGCCATAGAATTCACTTGCTCCGGGTGATATTTATTTATGCTACATGCCCACAAAAGAGAGAAATGTCCAGGGAACCAAAATCCAGTTCATGGAAAAATATTATTGTATGGTGTTCTCACAATGAGTTAACTCCTTAATCGGCTGATAAGATAAAGGAAAAAATAATGATTTTACTACAGTTTTGTATTGGTGTAAGTAATTTATTAAGCTGGACATACACTAGTCATTCCCAGCAGGAGGTGGCCCGATAAATGGGGGATTAAGCAAAGGTTACAATATCAGCACTACCCACGTCCTTTGTTGGGACGGATAATCCTGTCAGAAGAGAGAAGTGCTGCTGAGATTGACAGAAGGCTCTTTCAGCTGATTAGCTGCACAGGCTTCCTGTCAATCTCAGCAGGATACTTGTGCAGCTTCCCATTAGCTGGCTGAAAAAGAAATATAGGTCCGATAACTGTAAACATGTCATGTGATCAAATTGTTGACCCCATTAATTTTTTGGCCCGTTTTATCTCCTTTGGGGGAAAAATCCTGACCAGACACTAAAGCGATTTTTGGTCCAGTCATCTGATAATTGGTGGATGGGAACAATAATGGGAACAATAATCGCTCTAGTGCATGGCCGGCTTTAGTTTTTTTTTTTTTTTCTACTTGTGTGGATAATGACATTAATGGGATGTTCTTCTGTCCCCTTTTGGGAAGCACAGGCAAGGCAAGCATTGTGGTATTTGGATGAGGTGGACATTTAAATTTATGTAAGTTATCAAATTTCTGAGGCTTGTCTTGTAATAAAGACACAAAGAACATTTATTGTACTAATCCCGATCACCACTAACCATGTCAAAGCAATGACATGGTGACTTTATTATTTTGCTCTCCATAAGAATGTCATGTAAATAATTACAAATCAGGGCCTCTTTTAACACAAAACACACAATGTCAAGTCATATCACGTTCCTAAGGTAATAAAATCCCTAGTTTTTCTCTGCCTGTTTTTAAACCTCACCTGGTTCGTTTGAATATAAACGTTTCTTCTCCACAGCAGAGTAGACTGGGTAAGGGTTTTCTCCACTCTCACAGGATGCCCTGTGATCAGACAGAGTTTTTTCATCCATCTAGAAAAGGGAATAGGAGTATTTTATAAGGCTTTAAAATGTAATCACTGGGTCGGATCCAGACATAATAAAAAAAGGGAACTTACTTACGCTATGTGGAATTCAAGGAATTCTGAATTGTGAGTGCAGCCAACCGATGCTGCGTTCCATGCAGAATTCACTCTACCTGCAGGATGTGTCCATTCGCCATGCATACAAGATATGCATTGTGGGTTGGCATAGGCAAGTTAATCGTAAAGTAAGGGTTTGACTAAGCCCTAACATACAATCCACCATTTCAAAAACATTCTGGTAGGTTAATTGGCATAGGAATTCTGGGGGGAGTGCACACATTCCTATGATAGCAAATTCTGAATGTTAGCATGATACCGCTTGCAATCCGCTTACTAGCGTAGCATATTTACGTGAGCTACTTCTATGCACTCCCCTTGCATGTACTTACTTTGGCCGCTTTACGCTTTCTGAACCCTACCTTAATTTTTGGTGCTGACGCTCTGATCCGCTCACGCACGTATAGACTGTCTGTAGTTACGCCGCTAAGCACGCCCATACTGTACTATTTAAATGCCAAAAACCCGCCTTTGAAGCGTAATTTCGGATGTTGTAAGGATGACACGTCCCCTTGAACATATTTACGTAACATATACGTGAAAGGCCCTTACGCTTAGAGTTACATTACGTTACGTAGCGTATCATCTGTCGTGCGCATGCTCAGTACATACCAAATCACGTTTTTACCTCTCCGCCAGGCGTAAATACGCACGGAAACGTTGTTCTGGATCTGCCGCAATGTAAGTAATCTGCCCTAATTCTGATTCTGGTTCACTGTTCTTAGTATAATATTTTATTTGACTGAAGAGGATTTCATCCCACACAGAGGAGATTTTGTATAACTATCAAGGTTCTAAATAGTTTTTACCCCCATGCCAAGGAAGTCAGTAAAAAATAAATCGAAAGCGAAAGACCCTTTTTTTTTTTTTTTTTT
>WWET01007837.1:18835-29931 GCA_011038615.1 Limnodynastes dumerilii | reverse complement strand
ACTGGAATGCTGCTGACACATGATGGGGAACTCTGGGGGGGGGTGCTGGAGACACATTATGGGGATACTGGAATGCTGCTCACACATGATGGGGGATACTGGGGGGGGCAGTGGAGACACATGATGGGGATACTGGAATGCTGCTGACACATGATGGGGGGGACTCTGGGGGGGGTGCTGGAGACACATGATGGGGATATTGGAATGCTGCTGACACATGATGGGGGATACTGGGGGTGGCAGTGGAGACACATGATGGGGATACTGGAATGCTGCTGACACATGATGGGGGATACTGGGGGGTGCGCTGGAGACACATGATGGGGATACTGGAATGCTGCTGACACCTGACAAGGTTGAGGAGCACTGTTGGTAGGTTCTATCAGGTTGACCAATATATGGTTGAAATACTTTAATTTGACTTTACCTTCTCTCCACCCGCATGCTCTGTCCTGTGTCCTGTTCTCTGACTGTGTCCACCGCTGTAGGTACAATCTATCTATACTGTGCTCTTGCTGTCCTCCCCCTTCATTTTGTCTTCTTTACTTCTCTGCTCTGTTCCGTCTGTCGCTCTGCTCTGCTCTATCTTCTTCTCTTATGTGCTCTATCTCCACTCTGTTCTGTCCACTCCCTTTGCTGTATCTTCCTTTCTACTGTGCTTTTCATCTGCTCTGTCCTGTCTGCTCCCTTTGCACTGGATCAGGGCCAGTAAGTCTCAGCATTACAATATTCCATCTGACAGGTGTCAAGTTAACAATCCTGTCAGATACAGAAAAGAAGATAAGTTAAACCCATCGACCATTTAGCGCCGTTGTGTTAACGGTTGACTTTCTGCTCTACATATCATACACATCCAGACATAAGAGGTATAACATGTGTGGCAAGTGGGCATAGGTGTTTCCTCTCTATGGCCCTGATTCACACCTAAGAAGCTCAGGCTTTCTAGGTGCATAATTTTGCAAATGTAAATACTGTGCATGCAGTAGTACATTTATGCAATCTACGTAGCAGTTAGGATCATAGATTGAGTATGTGTGGTCTTTAAAGACCACACATACTTTTGTAAGCATAAAGAGTCATGCCACGGCAGCCTCAGGGCGTTTTTAAGAAGAGTGGGAGGGGGGAGGATTTATATGAAGCAGAGAGGGTGGGGGAAGAAGAAGTCTGTGAGTATTTTCCTTCTTAAGAAGGAAAATGCGCATGGCAAGATAAGGAAGCCTTAGGGCACTATTAAGTACCCTAGGTTCCAATAAAAGGGGGAAGTGGCGAAGGAGGGAGCTTAAAGTTATGTGTTGATAAATGCATATCCGCACCTACTTTAAGCGTTCGCATCTGTGAATCAGAGCCTATATTTCCATGCTTTTCCATGCATATTAGTAGACAAAGTTAATATAAGTTCTTGCCTGTAGAAAGCTCAGCCTTTTAAATGAGAGCTGTTTCAAACATACAGATTCCATTCCTGGACAGTGCAGCCATAGCGGATCCCAGTGGAGACTGCCAAACAGCACGCATCTTGAGCTAGATTTACTAAGGTCAATTTGTGTAAAATCGATTGCAGTATTTTACCAGTGATTTTGAAATCGCTGGATTTACTAAAGCAAAATCTCCACAAACTCATGAGAGATGAGTAGAGATTTAAATTGCCGGTGTTTAAATCTCTCTGGCTAATTTTTGCAGTGACATACAAAGGGGGAGATTTAGTAAATCGCCAGAGATTTGCAGTCAACTCTATTGAGTTAATTCTCATGGGGTGAGTGTCAATTTCCTAGAAATCGGCACACACTTTGCTTTAATAAGCCCCCATGATAAAAAAGATAAAATGTGTAAAAAAAAAAAAATGGCTGCCGCAGCAAGCTCTTCATCCTTGGCATGCAGCTGCAAATAGTACTATAAGGCAAAGCATGCCCATATATTGTGGGGCATGCTTAGCATTATAGTACTGTAAGCGACATCATACCAAGGGTTAATGGCGTGTTGCCAGCAGCATATTGCGTGTCCATTACAGTGTAAATAAAAAATAAAAAAAACTAACGCACCTAATAAAAGAAATATGTGCCCTCCGTTCTTATTAATAATAGTACATGCCCACTTAGCTCCCTAAATAGATAAGCCTCCGTCCCCTCAGGTCCCTAAATTTAACTCCAGATCCATCCCGGTATATTAATAATTAACTCCATGTCCATCCCGGTATATTAATAGTTAATCAGCTGTCCCCCTTAGGTGTTTACTTCGGTTGTCACTCTTAATGTCATTACAAAACATATGGCCTGTGTAAAAAACATTTCCAAAAATGCATGACGATTAAAAAAAAAAAAAAAAAAAATCTGACAAATTACAGTGTTCACAGTCAAAACAACACAATAGAAATATAGATGGTACTCACATTTCTGCTGTCCTGTATGTTGACGGGCGCCGATCAGCTGGACGACTGCTGTGCTAGGGCAGGTGACGCGCTCCTCTTCTTTCAGTGTTCTCCCGACAATGACATATGACATATGTCATCCCACGGGCCACCTTTATAACCTAGAGTGCGGCAACCTCTGACATCATGCCGTGCCTGAGGTTATAAATGTGGCCCTGGCATGACATATGTCATTCGGGGGAAAAAATCACTCAACTCCAGCGATGTGGGGCGATTTAATGGGGGAGATTTAAATCACCCTTAGTAAAGCTAGTCCCTGATGTGTCATACATCCAAATGCAAAAGGAGCATTCAACTGCAGATGCTAGATTTACTAAAATCGTTTTCAAATTGTCATTTGAAATCACTGGACATCGGCAGAGTTTTTTAATTTTAAATCGCTGAATTTGCTATTGCTGATTTATGTCCAGCGATTTCAAAACTACAGCGATGTCAGGCGATTTTTTAAAGGGTCTATTCGCCTCGATTAAGCTTGTAATTGCGGCAAATTAACCCTTTTAAAATCGCCAGACATAGGACCTGATTCACACTTAAGAATCTTCTTAAAATAAGAACTTAAAGTCACACCTGGGCTAAACCATGTTGATTGCAGGGGAGTCATATTTCATCTGTTGCAAACAGTACTAGTGTTTGTGTAAATATATCACCAGAACTAAATATATAGGGCTTGATTCAGACTTAAGAAGGATCTTGAAATTTAAGACCTGATTTACACTTAATAATCTTCTTAAAATAAGAACTTAATGTCACTCCTGGGCAAAACCATGTTGTTTTCCAGGGGTGACTTTAAGTTCTTAATTTAAGAAGATTCTTAAGTGTGAATCAGGTCCATTGTTATTGTAGGAAAAAAAAAAAAAGGCTGCCGCGGTTACCAGTTGTCCCTTAGTATGCTGTGCTGAAGTCTTCAGTCTTGCCAGGCGACATTCTGCAGGCTGCCTCTTCCTCTTCTACATGAGGGACCGCAGGAGCAGCTCCGGCATCTTCGGTGAATCTCCGGCGAATGAATTCACTCCGTTAAGAATCTACTCCATTAATCTACTCCGTTAAGAGCCTATATTTATACACTCGGACATCAGATGTCTGATGTCCGAGTGTATAGATGAATAGTCCCTTAACAGGGTAGATTAATTCGCCCGAGAGTCACCGAAGATGCCGGAGCTGCTCCCACGGTCCCTCATGTAGAAGAGGAAGAGGAAGAGGCAGTCTGCAGAATGTCGCCTGGCAAGACTGAAGACTTCCAAACCGTGAGTATTATACAGATTATTATTTATTGCTTATTGTTTTAGCCAATCTCATATTTTATTAAACATAATATATATGTAAAGCAAACATTATTGTTTAACTACATAAACAAACAAGAAAAGTGTAGAAGTGCTTGCGGTCAATCGGTACACCTTACCAGACCTCAATGGCTGCTCTTGCTGTGAGGATAAGTCCCTTAATTGACAGAAAATACAAAAAAGAAGTGCAGAGCGCCCATTGGGTCTAGTAGTAATTAGAATCATTTTATTTTAATAGAAAATAAGTATATATAGACCATTAATACAACAATTAAAATTGAACGCTTTTCTCTGCCAAGCGGCAGTTTCATCAGAAGGAAAAAAACAAACAAAAAAAAACCTGCTGCTTGGCAGAGAAACGCATTGAGGTGCCCACTTATTGAGCTACAGCACTTTATTACCTGCACATTGATCCATATAGTCTACCCCTTCTACCGTCTATTCTATCTATCACGGACTTCCACCTATTTGTGTTATAATAAGTTGTCAGCCGTGTGCTGACTATTTCCACAACAGTGAATCCCTCCCACTAAAGAGAAATAAGGATCAGATCGGGTAATACCCGTGGAGACTCGCAAGACAGCGGGAGGTCCATTCCCCGTATGGAGCAGTAACTCACAGCTGACTGCTATTCGCTATACCGCAGATCTAATAGCGTTAAAACACAGGTGGCCGGAGCGGCAGGTGGACGCAGCTCCACAAAGATAAACATTCTTTTCAGCCCAACAGTGCTCCCAAGATAGCGGGAGGTCCATTCCCCGTATGAAGGAGTAATCTACAGCTGATTGCCAGCATTGAGGCGACCGGAACGGCAGGTGGACGCAGCTCCACAACAAGAAACATCTTTTGAGCCTAACGGTGCCGCATACCTTGCCTTATTACCGGATCCAACAAGCATATAACGCGAGTACAGATAAGTACCATCCTATACTGCATGTGCAAATTAACTATTGGATAAATACCTGCCTATATAATTACCAACTATTATAGCTACTATCAATAACATTTTACTTATATCTATCTGTTCGGCCAGTGACTACTGACTACTATTACTGCCATTACAAACTAACACAAACTAACATACAAGCTTCCTATTCTAATTCAAATATGATGTGGACTTGTTCAAGAGCATAAACAAAATTGGAGTTTTCAACACCTAACAATCATATATATTGGATTCAGTTTGCAATCATTGGTCTTTATAAGCTGCCTAATAAACAGCTACTTTTTTATATGCTTTTTATGTATGTTGTTTCAAAGAAACAAAGTAAGTGCTGTAGCCTTCAACTAATAACTCTATAAGAGTAGTTTTTTAACTATCAGTTTTAATTGTTGTATTAATGGTCTATATATACATATTTTCTATTAAAATAAAATTATTCTAATTACTGCTAGACCCCATGGGCGCTCTGCACTTCTTTTTTATTTAACTAGATGCTTTGTTTAAAAAATGGAAGGGGCACAATGAGTAATTGAGGTAAGTCATTGGTGCTAGCTATTGAATAGGTTTCAGTATATGGAGGACATTTATTTAGTTATATAAAATACGGAGAACAATTAATTATTTATTTATGGCATGGTGAACATTTATTGATTTACTTGTGGCATGGTGATCATGTACTTATTAATATTATATAAGGAGGGCATTTATTTATTTATTTGACAGAGGCCATATATTTTAGTATCTAGTACACAGAGGACAGTTATTTATTTATTTATTTGACGGAGAACATATATTTTAGTATCTAGTACACGGAGGACAGTTATTTATTTATTTATTTGATGGAGGACATATATTTTAGTATCTAGTATACGGAGAACAGTTATTTATTTATTGCAGTAAAGGGGGACTTTTTAACATTTAATTTAGGATCGGGGGACAGTGCTTCATGTAATTTACGTTGTAGGTGATTTTGTATGCCGACCTATGCTGTTAAACCTTGCCATGCTGCTGCTTATGGTACAATATAGCACAGCATGCTAAGGGTTAATTGGCAGCCGTGGCAACAATGCAAATTAGATAATACCTATTTTTTAACTAGGCATATAGGTTTTTTCAGGGGGTGAGTGCCAACTTCAATGAAATCGATAATCACCAAAACCTCTTTTATCTGTGGTGATTTTTTATCCCATTCTACAGCGAGTTTACAACTCACACCTTAGTAAATCTGAGATTTGTATCTCATGAATGGGAAAAATCGCCACAGATAGCTCAACAAGGGCGATTTGGAAAAAAAAAGCCATCTCTGACGATCTGATAGCTAAACTCACCTTTAGTAAATCTGAGATTTCAAAATTGCCACTAAAAAATAGCAAACAGTGGCGATTTTGACAATCTCGAGTTTAGTAAATCTAGCCCCAGGTCTTGATCCCTAGGCAAGTATGATAGGTTGTGTACATACACAGAGCAGCCAATCATAATGCAGCTATGTTCTCAGATGTGTTCCCTTTCCCCAGTAATACAAACCCAAGTGCAGAATGCTTCACTGGAATGTATAGTAGAAATGGTGGGCATGATTGTGTAAGCGCTTTAGTCACAATGAAGTGCAGTCAAGAATGTGAATTAAAATAAAATGTGTTTATTTATATTATAATTATTTTATTTTTTATTTTTTACACCAATAGAATACAGAGCCAGCATTACCCTACCTTTTGTATTGCCTTCAGAATATAATATGCTGATGAAATGGTCCAAAATACGTTTTGGAGTGTCAGCCTTCAGGAGCCTCCTGGACTGGTTCAACTGTTTTGCTGTAAAAACAATGCATCTGCATTTGATTCATTTGCATGCACTTCTTTACTGTGCATCCACAATGTAAATCATGCTGAGATATGCTTCACCATTGGGTGTCCATTCACCTTTGGTCTACTGATTAAGACGCTGAAAGAGAAGGTCACTCCCATATGTCCAGCACTGGCTGCACACTGAGTATCACTTGCCGGGGCTGCGGATGTGGTCCACTGCTTTAGGTGATCGACAGACTCGAAAGTTTATCAGACTCATCAGTTTTTGGCAGTCTATCCTTACAAAATATGGCTCCCGTGACTCTCCCCACTCTGCAGCCTAACTCTAGCTCTCCCCTAACCCTAACCATTGTCGTCCCACAGCCTAACCTTAGCCCTCCCCTCTCCAGAGCCTAACCTTAATTCTTTGTGCCTCACACCCTAACCAGAATGAGAACTTTGATGAAATAAGAGCATTTGACATGTTACCTATTCTGGAATGTAAATTTTCATTATTAAAAATTTGTAGTTAATGGTACTGCCAAAATTAGGCTTTTGGCTGCATCATTGTCTAAAGCTGACTGTTTGTACTGGCAACTGTATTCCCCGGAGCTGCACCTCCTCTCAGATGGAGCAGAGTGAGGTTAGCAGAGGGGTTTTGGAGTTTGGGAGGATGGAGGATGGGGGTGTGCTGAAGGTGTTGAAATGGGAAGACAGGGAGGGGTTATAATTTCAAAAATGAAATGCAGACAGTGTTATGTAATATATAAGTGTGACTTTGTGCTATGGTAATGGGAAGGTTTAGACCCAGGTCCTATAAGCACTCATTGCAGCAAATGCAAAGATGGAAAGATGAATCCTGTAAAAGTAATCAGTTAGCTGAGTTGCAAAGTTTGTGTGCACAACATTCTAGGAAAGATCACTTTTATCCCTAATAGACATTACAAGGAGAAATCACAAGTTACATAACTAAGGAGCAGATCCAGAGTTAAAAAAATAAGAGGAAAATAGATGAAAAGTTCCTGGTGTGGTTTTCATTTCTGATTATCTGAATTCCAGCTATTAAAATGCCAGCACTGAAATGCCTGCAGCAGTCACTGACAGAGTCTAATCGAAGATGGTAATGCTGACATATTTGTTTGGCATTACAATAATCCTGACCCTGACCATAACCCTAGTTAACCCGATTGACTTAAGCTGCCATGAAGCCAGCACAAGAGAGGGGAATGACAGGGGGCATGCACTCCCCTCTCTCTGTCGGACAGACAGACCCCCAGGCGTACGGAAAGCTTGTGGGAGTGTGGATCCAGCCCAGTAATTGCAATCCTAACCCTAATTCCTAATCCTGATTCCTGGCCCTAATCCTAATCCTAATATCTATCCAGAGAAGCACAGTATTTAAACTGGCATGAGTACCGTAAACAGTCAATATCATATTCCCCTTCTATCAGCCTTACCCTGATACTCCCCCACTATCAGCCTAACCCTAATCCTCCCCTTTTATCAGCCTAACTCTAACCCACTCCTTCTATCAGTCTAACCATCTTCTACTATCAGACTATCCCTAAACCTAACCCTAAACCTCATCCTCTTCTTCTATCAGCCTAAATCTAATTCTAACCCTCCTTTTCTATCAGCATAACCCTAAACCTAACCCTCTCCTTCTATCAGCATAACCCTAAATCTAATCCTCTCCTTCTAGCAGCCTAAACCTAATTCTAACCCTCCCTTTCTATCAGCCTAACCCTAATCTTCCCCTTCTCACAGCACAACGCTCACCTTCACCTTCATCGCAGACTGATTGAGAATGGGTATTTATTTGAAAAAGGGCCATTAGATAAAGTACCCGTTCCCAACCCGGAATATTAGTAACACAGCTTTTTTCAAACCTAATAAAATTGCAAGTGTCTGATATCGTGCATCCCGCCCTCAGATACAATCCAGATTTCCGCGCTGCCCTATTTTATGTGAAGACACGGTGAAGAAATTCAAGGTAATATGCTGCAATTGTAAGCCACTCACATGGAAGTTATGATACAGCAGCGATCTGGCTTCATACCTCTTTTTCATCTATATATAACCTTGCACACATTTCATATATTTAAAAAAGAATCTCAGCCTATGCTCTCTAGCTAATTACTAGTTTATTTTAGGAAGCTGACCCCTTCTCAGTATAACTGCTGCATATTTTTTAAATACAGGAGTTGCAGAAAGCAAGTGAGCTTAACCCAATATAGCTAAATTGTAACCTAAACCTCATATATACAGTATTTATGGTCTGATACATAGTCTTACACATATGGTTTAACTTATTTGTGGGTTTTGATAAACAAGAAGCATGGCACACTTAGTGAAGGAATATGTACTTGGTTGCCATTTGTCAATAAATTCTGGATTATCCCTAGGGGATTTTCCACACTATTAAACAATACATTAGTCATATATTTGTGTGTAACTGATGTACAATATCCACTGAACAAATCTTCTATATTAGGCTAGTTTAAACATTGACATCATTTCAAACTCATGGTATACATTAACAAAAATTCAAGAGAACTATTACATTCAAAACATTATTTTACAGTTTGAAACTGTAATAAATATGTAATGTTTAGTTCAAACAAAAGAAACACATGTTTATATAGTACATAGTATTTATAACCAACTACAGTACATAAAACTGATGATGTTTGTGTTCAAAAAGAGATTTAAAAATAATAAACAACTTGTTTTATTCAGGGGTACAGATGGGGAGTTTCAATTGAAGTGCAAAACATTTTGTCCAAACTTTAACATTCAAATGTATGCATAACGTCTAATAATATTATTGGACCTGATCCAGACCTTTGGTGCTCTAAGTGATGTGAAAGTGGAGATCCAAATAATGATCCCCACTGTATCCTTACTCCTGTGTGGGCAAGGGAAGGTCACGGAATTACAAGTGCCGGACCCTACCTTTAATCTGGATGGTTTAGCCCAGCCCTTGCTGTACAAATAAATTCTCTCTCCCCTTGTGTACTTGATGGGTCGGATCCTAATCTAATACATATCCTGACTTCTTGTGCGTACCAGATATTCTGCAATGGAACTCCTATTGTACTTTGCTAGGTTCCGTACCCTTCCGGGGGGAAGGGTACCATTTATCCGCTTGCCTAATCCCCACATGGAATGCAGATCCTTAAAAGGATTTTAAAGGAGGGTTCTGAACACTTAAGTGTACAGAACTCTGCATGTGAGAGGGGAACTTCTGAATCAGGTCTGATGTACACAACCTGCTCCGCCATCAGAAAGGCTATCAGCACAGAAATCTGGATCCTGAGCATCCAGATCTGTGCAGGAAGCCTTATACACACACATGCGAGATCACATATTGTGGATGCCCACATATATAAAGCTGGTCATACACTAGAGCAATTATCTGCCCGATCTCCCAATTATCTGGTGATCGGGCAAATAATCGCTGCAGTTAGTGGCCCAGATCAATTTTTGAAACATCAAATAAACACACCATAAACGCTCTGCTGCGATTATTTGATCTTTCAACATGTTTGATTTAAGTCAGGAGCAAGCTCCCGACATTTTAGAGGAGCCAATCAGCAAGCTGACTGGCTCCCTATTCTTCAAAGCTGCTGCTGTATATCTATGTACAAAGCTGCTTTGACAGTTGTGAAGGTTTACTTTAAAGCTGTCAGAGCAGCATAGTACATAGATATACAGCAGGGAGTAGTATAGACAGGGATCAGCTGCAACTGTGTGAAGCGCAGCTTCGGCTGATTCTTGTCTGTATTACTGCCTGCAATAGCCGCTGCTATATATCTATGTACTATGCTGTTCTGACAGCCAGCTGGGCTGCTGACACCCAGTGCCGCCGAGAGGGGGGGTACTAATTACCCGGGTCCGGACCTGACAAGGGGCCCGGGTATGTGCAGCACTATTGGTCATTTAACCAAAAAAAAATTCCTTCCCTTTATTTATTTTCTTTATTGATTTATTTATTTATTTATTTATTTATGAGACCGGAGATTCTTTTGGGTGAGGGGGGTGTGGGATAGGGGGACAGTGGTCCGTTGTCAGCCCCAGGCACAGTAACCATTGGTGTCAGTGGGAGACGTCCTGCAGCAACGCTGGGGACGATTTTCTGACAGGCAGACATGTCAATCAGAGCTCAGCACAGGCAACCAATCAGAGTTCAGCACAGGCAGCCAAGCAGAGCTCAGCACAGGCAGAGAGGAGATAACTTTCTGGCTGCCCCTGTGTCTTACTGGTTATCTGTGGAGGAATGGATCAGCTTTTATTCAAGGTAAGCTTTATCTATCTATCTATCTGTCTATCTATCTATCTACACTGCTCAAAAAAACACTACTTAAAAAAATAAAGGGAACACTAAAGGGAACACTAAAATAACACATCCTAGATCTGAAGGAATTAAATATTCTTAATAAATACTTTGTTCTTTACATAGTTGAATGTTCTGACAACTAAGTCACACAAAAATTATCAATGGAAATCAAATTTATTAACCCATGGAGGTCTGAATTTGGAGTCACACTCAAAATTAAAGTGGAAAAACACACTACAGGCTGATCCAACTTTGATGTAATGTCCTTAAAACAAGTCAAAATGAGGCTCAGTAGTGTGTGTGGCCTCCCCATGCCTGTATGACCCTCCTA
>WWET01007837.1:5613-18673 GCA_011038615.1 Limnodynastes dumerilii | reverse complement strand
TTTGATGGTATCAAAGCTGTCAGAGCAGCATAACTAGTCCTGGCCCCCCCTCTCTTCTGCTAGGATTATCGGTTCCCAGCATAGATGTGTATGGTGCCAATAACGGGACATTTCCCTAAGCTGAAAATTGTCCCGTTTATCGACCCACCCCCTGCTGGGACCGATAATGGTCCTAGTGTATGCCCAGCTTAAGTCTGGAAACAGTCGATTAATTCTGCATAATACTAAACAAAGAGAGGGAGGGACAGAAAGCAAAGAAAGAAGAGACAGGATGCCCTGTGATATTTTCTCAAATAACATTTCAGACCAACCTTCTTATCCCAGTTTTCACACACTCTCTGATTGGCTATAACAAGTGAACCTTTTCATGATTGTTTACTAGTGAGCCCCAGCCTGACTTTCATTTCAATGTCCCTTCTCTGCAAAAAAAAAAGCATAAAAAACAGACAAACTAAAGGACCCTTCAAACGCACAATAACGTTTTGTCACTTATTATTGTTATTTATTATTGGTTATTGCCAATAACCGCAACATTAGTTAAGAAATGTTGCTGGAAGTATAAGGATGTTGAAAATTTGTAAAACATGTAAGAATTTTCCTTCCAAGAGCATACACAATGTTGTTGATAAAAAAAAAACTCAGCAGAATGTTAGACAGCCATCTGTTGAGAAATTGTGCAATGAATTTAGCTGTAAATGTTGGCATTTAAACATCCCAGCGTTTCTGCCAAGTCTTTTTTCTTGCTTGCTTAAGAATGTCTGGCCACAAACAAAACAGTTTCCTGCAAACATTTGCACATCCTCCATTCCTTCCTCCTGTACATGGCAAATCCCCTGAAAGAATGTTATGAATGAGTAGTTACTATAAACACATCTTTAGTATGAAAAACTTTTAAATTAATATATGGGGCCAAATTTACTAAGCTGAGGATTTGGAAATATGGAGATGTTGCCCATGGCAACAAATCAGAATTTAGCTGACATCCTCTAGTATGTAACAGTAAAGTGAAAGCTAGAGTCTGATTGGTTGCTATAGGCAACATCTCTCTTTTACAAAACCGCAGCTTAGTAAATCTGGCCCATGAAGTTTAATCTCTGAAACAAGAACTTCAAGTAAACTCAACACTCTAATCAGTTGTCAAACTGAGCAGACATTGGCTAACGAGAAAGCACTCGGAAGAGACACAGGAAGCATTAGCATGGACAAGGTAAGGCCTTTAAAAAATGAAAAATAATAAAAAAGATTTGCATTCCTTTAAATGTTGGTGTACTATTATGGAGTGGTATCATTATCAACATCATATTTTTTTTTTTATTTAAAATGGTGGCTCAGTGAGTAGCACTTGTGTCTCACAGCGCTGAGGTCGATTCCCGGACTAGGCCTTATCTGTATTGAGTTTGTTTGTTCTCCCTGTGTCTGCGTGGGTTTCCTCCGGGTGCTCTGGATTTCTCCCATACTCCAAAAACATGCTGGTAGGTTAATTGGCTGCTGAGTAAATTACATCTAATGTGTGTGTGTGTGTGTGTGTGTGTCTGTGTTAGGGATCTTAGAATGTAGTTCCAGCGGGAAAGGGACTGATGTGAATGTGAAATATTTTATGTAAAGAGCTATGTAACCTGATGGCACTATATAAAAACCTGTTAATAAATAATAATAAATAAGTGATACAGTCGCCATATTGATATTGGTTGTATCATTATCGATTTTGTGACTGTCGCAATAGCGCCCAAAACTGGGACCACATAGTTGGATCTCTTAATGCAGTTCAGTGGCCAGTGATCATCTGGAAAAACAGTCTTTTGGTCATCCCAGAGGGAACAGTGTGGAAAGAGGTAAAGAAAAAAGAGTGGGGAGAGGGGTATAAAAGAAACAGTGGAGAGATGGGTTTAGAGGGAACAGTGGGGAGAGAGGTATTAAGGGAACAGTGGGGAGAAGGGTATGGGCTAACAGTGGGGAGAAAGGGGTATAAAGGGAACAATGGGGAAGAGGAGTATAGAGGGAACAGTGGGGGGGATATAGAGGGAACAATGGGGAGAGGGGTATAGAATTTACAGTGAGAGGGGTATAGCAGGGACAGCTGGAAGAGGTTTATAGAAGAATCAGTAGGAGGGGGGTATTAAAGAAACAGTGAGTAGGGAAGGGTATAGAGGTAACAGTTAGTAGAGTGGTATAGAGGGAAAAGTGGGGAGAGAGGTAAATAGAGGGAACAGTGGGGAGAGGAGTATATTGGTAACAGTGGGTAGAGGGTATAGGAAGAACAGTGGGAAGATGGGTATAGAGGAAACAGTGGCAGAGAAGGAACTGAAGGCAACAGTGTCAAAAAAGAACCCAAAAAACTAATCACAGGCTTATCGTTCACATTGTCCACTCTTTCACTGGTAAAAAATATTAAAACAATGATATTATATGCTGTTTTTACGTTCTAAAAAAATGGCCATTTTCCGATATGAGCACCACTTGCTACAGCTTCTTCAACACAAAACAACATGCTTGGTCAGTACCCATGGCAGCAGCAGCAGAAGCATCCTGGCCGGTTCAGAGAGAGCATTCTCATGCCGTTGCTTCTGACCTGACATGGATTCTTGTATCTTACTAGAATCAGCGGCTGAAATTGGAGAGCCAGCTGCTCGGATTTCACAGCCTCCGATATTAATGATCACACGCATGTTTAGCTGTGTTTATTATTGTTTGCTTCAATTATTCATATATTGAAATACTGGACATACAACCGGGGATATCAGTCTTACAAACACTGCTATTATTCAACTTTCAGGGGATTGCAATGTTTGGAAGGCACCATCTTAATTATTAATTCATTCTGCTATTAATGATTTATAAACTTTCCTCACAGCTTTTTCAGTATATTGGTTAACACAATGCAACATCCTAAGAGCATCTGGCAATGACAAAACTGTTCAGAAAGTTTGCACGGCGCTTTACATTTTATACAACAAAGATGGGCGTACACTAGAACTGAACAGTGCTCGAAGAAGGCCGGTATACGGCGGTATGGCATACCGGCACTTCGGAGTTAGAATTTTAAGATTCTGTGAGCGGCTGTCTTTTTACTCAGTGCGGGCTCATAGAAGTGCAGGTATGCCATACCGCTCTATGGCATGCCTATTCAATGTGCCGCCGGAAGCTTTGCTCCCATTGACAAAGAGGGCGCAATAAGACTGGCTGGGCACACAGAAAGAAGGGACAAAAAGGCTGGTTGGACACACAGAAGGAAGGTGCAATAAGGCTGGCTGGGCACACAAAACGAGGGGCAATTAGGTTAGTTGGACGAAGCCGATACACTTAAGGCCCATATGCTCTGAATTTCGTTGCATAACATCTGCTGTGCGCATGCGCAGTAAGAACTAAAGAGCACTTTTACGCTTATGAAAAGCTTAAAAACACAGGCAGGCGTAGGTCTGGATCTGCCCCAATGTGATTACTCATTGTTGACCTGTTTACTTTGCCAAACTCAAGACACATCTGGGGCCTCATTTACTAAGGGTGATTTGAGTCAAATCACCGGAGATTGAAGTAGTTTAACGGCGATTTGCAAGTCTCAAGATTTACTAAAAGTAAATCTCCACAAACTTGCCTGAGATGAGTGGAGATTTAAATCTCATGTTAAAATCGCTCTGGCGATTTTTTGCATGAGTGACATACAAGGAGAGATTTAATAAATCGCTAGAGATTTTGTGACAACTCTCCTGAGTTAATTTGGATGGGGTGATTTCATAAAAATTGGCACTCACTTTGGTGCCGCAAGCACTTATCCCTTGGCATGCTGCTTGCACATAGTACTATAGGGCACAGCATGCCCATGTATTGCAGGCAAGGGTTAATGGCATGCTGCCACAACCATATTGTCACCGTGCTAAGACAAATAAATGTCCTCCGTAACCTAATGTAACTAATATGTGACCTCCGTTCCTAATTAGAATAATGACAATAGTAGATGCCCCCGCAATACTTAACAATTGTTGTTCTCATTCATATGTCGTGTAAAAAAATATGACCCGTTTAATACGTGTAAACTACAATGCATGCCTACTATAAAAAAATGTCACAACACAGAAATTACATTTTACAAATTTTAAAATGCAAACTTTAAATATTTATGCTACTCATAGTTCTGTAGGCTTCTATGTTGACAGGCAATGATCAGCTGGATGGCTGCTCTGCGTCTTCTGCATGTTGCTTTATAATATAAGATAGAATAGATATTTTTTGCAAGAGAAGAGGAAAGAAGAGGAGAGTAGATAGGGTGGCCTTCTAATAGAGAAAAATGCAGAAGAAGGAACAGTATGAGTCAGAAAAATAAAATAACGTAATTATAAACATATTGGCAAAGGAACATTAAAATGAATCGCGCACGGTTCCCATATTTTACAAAACGATTTAGCAGAGTTCTGAATTATACAAGTCATATGCTCCATTTTGTAAATATACCACATATTTTGAAGAACCATGTGGAAAGTAGGAGCATCCGATTGTCACCAGTTAGCAGCTATGAGACCCGTGGAGGCTGATGCCATCAATTGTATTAATTTATTCTGATGCAGCAGAGCTTCTGGAGTTCCCAGTAGGGGTAAGAAATATTTAGGAGAGAAAGGGATATGTTTCGAAAGCAATTAAGATAAGAAGTGGCGAACAGCGGTCCAAAGCACTCTAATCTTAGGGCAAGACCACTCCTGCAAGCATCCGAGATGTCAGAAGAAAAAGCAGAAACTCTGGTTTAGACTAAATACCATCTAAATAAGAGCTTATATCTATTTTCTTTAACCCGAACACACAAAGATGATAACACCACATTTTCGCTATCATCCAAATGTTCCGTATCCAATGTTTTCCCCCCAAGTCTTCCATCCATGCCGCATCATGTGACTCTACATTTTCTGATGAAATTGGCGCTAGTTCCCAATAGATAGTAGGAATAAGACCTTTAGGAAAGATACACTTAAGACTCAGAGTCTCAAATGAGGTATGTGAACGGATGCATAATATGATTTTCAATGACGTATGAAAGTGCCGGATCTGAAAGTATTGGTAAAATATGGAATTGGGAAGGTCATATTTGTTTTTGAGATCTGCAAATAGAGAAAACTCAGGGGAAACACAGAGATCATTCAGATTTTCTACACCCCTAGATGCCCATATAGAATAATCAAGGAGGGATAAGTGGGTTATTATAAAGAGGAATAATAGGGCAAGGAGTTGGTGAAAGACCTTGCCGTATTCTAACAGTGTCCCAGAGAGACAGAAAATGTTGGGAAGATTTAAGAGGTCTAGAGGTCCTCTGAAGTCAGAGCAGAGAAGTCATAGAATGAGCTGCGCTTCTATAATGGTCCACACTCGCATCAAAATTGGTGAGTTCCAGAGAACACATTGAGCTAAACAAGCTGCACGATAATAATGCCTGAAATCCGGAAGACCAAGCCCACCCCCAGCCATAGATAGTTGAAGGAGTTTAAGTCTTACTTTAGGGGCCAGATTTACCAAGCTGCGGGTTTGGGAAAGTCGAGATGTTGCCCATAGCAACCAATCAGATTGTAGCTCTCACTTTCCTATGACATCAGAATCTCAGCTAGAATCTGATTGGTTGCTTTGGGCAACATTTCCACTTTTCCAAACCTGAGTGATGTAACTCCATTAATTACAAATTACAAATATGTTTATTTCTGAGCCAGTATTTCCCTGGCACTTTCAAAGCTGGCAGAGAAAAGAGGAAACGAATGCCGACATTGATATAATTGGGAAATCTATGAGTTATATTCTCCTCTGCCATGGTGGAAAAAGGAGTGGAGAAAATCAGGCAGCAATGACTGCAGGGGACCGCAGGGAAACATTGATAGTGTAAACAAGGAAGCCATCTGATGCGGTTAAGGTCATTCAAGACCCTCGTCACTTCATCAGCAGGTGCTTCCTGTGCAGCCCTGTGTCCCCCTGGCAAACAAAAAAAAGCTAGTATAGAAATAAAACAGATGATTATATAAATGGACAACAATGTTCTAATGATGCTTTTTATTATACACAAAAGATTACTTTTCCTGCTCTTAGGCTTCTATCTACTAAATTAAATTCACTTCATTTTCAGGTGATAAGGGTCATTTTCATGTGATGACGACGCTTATCAGCACAAACTGAAGTGAATTATATTTACTATTCTTTTATTGCATATTGTTGGAGTTTTTGAAGCTTTAAAGAATGCCATCTCAAGATGGTGGGACCAATCCAGGGGTGAACGGACACCATCTGGCGTACTGAAGAGCTCACAGTCACGATAAATTCACATCTGAGCGCAACTCAAGCTGCGGCTGCTTGCATTGTGAGGGGCGTGTTGTGGGTGGGAAGGGGTGGAGTACATTAAGGCCATGCCCAGACAACTGCACCTGATACAGACATAATAAGTGCTCTTTACATCAAAATATTTTCACCAATCCCAGGTCATGTTTACGTCCTGACCTCCTGTGACCTTGCGATAGGATGTGTCAATTCATATGCATTACAAAGGGTTAGAAATCGCTGTTGATGGATTGTGTTAAAAAATTTCTACATGAGCAAGAAAATATTTTTTTTACCAGATTTTAGGGCTAGAATTACTAAACTGTGCAACACATCAGATTCTAGCTGACATTTCTAGCATGTAATAGAAAAGTGAACCTATGGGCAACATCTTCACTATTCTTTTTCCACAGTTTAGTAAACCTACCTCTTAGTATGTTCATAATACATCTGAAGTGTTTGCACTATTCATAAAAAATTTTTATAGTATACAATATACTGTATAACACTACTCTTAAACAACATATTTGACAGCTTTAAGCTTTGCTGCAGTGTGCTCATAAACTACATGCCATAATTGGTTGCAATCCGAAGGACATTTATGTGTGCGTTTATGGATTGCGCAACTTTTGGAAACGCATATTCGGCATGCACAATGCGAGCCAATTTGCGTTCATCTGAATTGGACCCGATGTAATTAAAGAAATTCTAACACTCTCCCCCATATACGTCCTTTTTTTCCTTCCCCTAATAACCTAATAATGTAATCTAATAAAGTTATAACCGGTAGGATATATGTGTGTGCTTGCTTACTTTAATAAAAAAAAAGTTAACTTTTTTTAAATAAATGTTTTTAATAAAAATAAAAACTAACCAGACATACTCTACGCCGATTAACTGAGGATCAGGGGAAATTTGGAAACCGGTGAAAAATTTCCAGAGACGTCTCATGGCTGACATCTCATCGCTGGAATGGTGACTATTTGTAAATGTAAAATTTATGCCTGCCAGGCTGTTAATAATCAATAATCTGATGGTGTTAAATAAAAAGCAATGATTTTTTTTATTTCATTTCATTTTATACTTTTTACTCTTATTACTATCATTTTCAATTCATGGTGCATCCACTAATTATTGACAGCCCCTTGTTTAATTTGATTGGTGGCTGGCATAAAAATGTCTTTCATTTTATATTTTGTAATCCTGCCTTAGGGATTTAATTTTTTTTCTCTGTGCTGTCTTTAGTACACTCTAGGATTGCACACCAACCATACGAATTAGAGCAACAGGGGAACCAGATTTGTAATGCAAGTGATGTTTCTATAGAAACAATATTATGTTCCAGTACCAAGGAGATGCCAGGAGCACGGGGCAACAGTGGACGCTTCATTAGAGAGATTAGGAGACAGATTTTCAGCACAGACAATTAGCTGAGGCCTCTGCCTGAACTCCAAAGAGAGCTTTAACACTATTCATGAAATGTATGGTCATTAAACAAACAAGTGTAGCCAGAGATTAACCCTGCTTGTCAGCGTTGTAAACAGCACATTAAAGTTGTATTAAAATTTTACATAAAATCCACTAATGTTCTCTAATGATTGATACTAATAAAACATATATGTAAGAGGAAACTTATTATATGTTTGTTTATTTATTTATTTATTTATTTATTAACAGGTATTTATATAGCGCCATCAGATTACATAGCACTTTCCAATTTAACAATCATTGGCTCAGATCCTAAACAACATACACTAGCGATTTTACGCAAGCCACTGAAGTAAAATCACAGATTTGTATTTACTGCGAATGCACGCGGCAGATGTTACGACACGTAACACTGAATGTATGTACTAACAGCATAACTACGAACGAAGGGGCGGGGCATCTATGCAACACCTGTAGTTACGCTTTGTAGGCGGAGAGAGGCATTTAAATCGTACAGAATGGGCCGGGTTAGGCCGTCATGTACATAAATCCTTTATGTACGTCAGTACTTACGCTTTGAAAAGCTAAGGTACGGTTTGGGAAGTGTAAAACGAGTAAATTATGTACGAACGAGGGGAGTGTCTAGGGGAGTGCATAGAAAATATGATAGCGTAAATGCACTACGCGATGTAACGTAACAAGCCCGTTGCTCTGGACTTACCCCATTATAACAAGACTGGGTGGTAACAGACAGTCTGGGTAGGTAAGAGCCCTGCCCACAAGCTTACACGCTATAGGATATTGGGGATTGATCCATAATGGCTAGTATTCTATATCACACAACAGACCAGCCTACTTGCATGGTAAAAATGCACAGTTCCCTGCATAATCCAATGACACTGCAGTGTTAGTAGCAGAATTGAGGGGATTTTTAGTATAAAGAGAAAGTTTGTTTTAATCATGAAAGGCGATACAGATATTATAGTAGATGTAAATAGGGTAGACAGATGTTAGGAAGTTGTTGGGGAATTTGGTAAGCTTGTCTGAAGAGGTGAGTTTTAAGGTTAAAAGTTTGGAGATTAGAGTAAAGTTTTAGTGGGTGAGGAAGGTTATTCCAGAAAGTGGGTGCAGCCTGGGAGAAGTTCTGTATCTAGGAATTAGAGCATTTTGTTAGTGTGGAGGAGAGCTGTATGTCCTGTAAAGATCTGAGAGAGTGAACTGGTATGTATCTTGAGATGAGTGACGATATGTATGTGGGTGCAGTCTTGTTGATGGCTTTGTAGGTAAGCAAAAGAATTTTGTATTTGATTCTGTAAAACAAAGGTAACCAATGTATTGGTTAAACTGTCACATTTAATAAGATAAAAGTGAAATTAGAAACTGGTGAGGAGGAAAGGGATCTAGGAGCCACTATGTCATGTGATATAAAGATAAATGATCCAGCCTGGATTTTGCATTAGTACTCCATTTATATGCATAAGATGGCCACCGCAATACTTAGGGCCGTATTCACACCTAAGAAGCTTCGGCTTCTTACGTGCGCAGATTTGCAAAATGACTTACTACACATGTAGTAAGATACGTAGATTGCATCTGTGCAGTCTTTAAAAACCTCACGGAGTAGTTTAGTTAAAAAGAGGCGGCCTAATGCCGCCTTGGGGAGCGTTTAGTTAGAAGTGGGAAAAAAAATGGGGGCAAGTTAAAGCTGCTCCAGTGAGTTAGGTGCGGTTGTGTCTGCACCTAACTCATTCTTAGGTGTGAATACGGCCCTTAATCTTTTGCTCAGCTGATCAGTGGAACTCCCTTTACGACATGCGGACGCCGGTGAATTGAACATTTCCATGCCTTCTGAGGAGCGGTAATTACCAGCTGAATGTTTTCTTGGGACTGTTGTTCAGTTCCTAATAAGTGGAGAGTCCGAAGGCTTTACAATTATCAAACGGAGTATATTTTCTGTTGATGCTATCTGAGGCTGTTTGATTTTGTACCTTTGTGTTTAGGAGGATTATTCAGTCAGTATTCTATTTACAATTTGATAATCGTCCACCTTTTAGTGCATGCTGATTTTATTTATGTGTTTTTTATACCAGTAAAGTCAATTGTTTATAAAGTACCAAATGTTCTGGGTCCACACTTTCAGCCATTCTGGTAAAATTATTATGGGGGAGACACAAGAACAGGACACAGCTATCACGTTCTCAGATTGGTCTGGACCGAATACTGGACGACAGGAGGGTGCAAGGGGCAGGACACTTCAGGCCAGACTGGGAAGAGGACTTACGCCGGACTGGCGTGCTGGGTTGCGCCGGACTGGCGTGCGCCGGACTGGCGTGCTGGGTTGCGCCGGACTGGCTATTGGACCGGACTGCGAGGACCGCGGCACTGGAATCAGAAAAGGATCCAGGACAGACGGTGAGATTGAGGTTGATTGGATGAGAAGGCTGGATAGCACGGTGGAATGGACCAGGACTGGATCAGGACTCTGACAAGACTAGGCGAGACTGGATGCAGGATTGAACCAGGACTTGACTGGATGCAGGGTTGAAGTGCTGGGGTGCGCTGGACTGGCGTGCGCTGGACTGGCATGCTGGGGTGCGAGGACCACGTTACTGGAACCAGAAAAGGACCCAGGACAGCGGAACCGGGATGGCAGGACCAGGATGGCAGGACCAGGACGACAGGACAAGGACTTACAGAGAAGGCACTGGATCAAGACTGGAATCTGCACAGCACTAGATGCAGAGACTCAGGCAGGTAGAGACTCAGGTAGATGCAGAGACTCAGGCAGGGTGTATTGAGACTCAGACAGATTGTAGTGAGACTCAGACAGATAGAGACTCAGGTAGATGCAGAGACTCAGGCAGGGTGTATTGAGACTCAGACAGATTGTAGTGAGACTCAGACAGATAGAGACTCAGGTAGATGCAGAGACTCAGGCAGGGTGTATTGAGACTCAGACAGATTGTAGTGAGACTCAGGCAGATAGAGACTCAGGTAGATGCAGAGACTCAGGCAGGTAGAGTCTGAGGCTTCAGGCAGGATAGAGACTCAGGAAGATGCAGAGACTCAGGCAGGTAGAGACTCAGGTTTCAGGCAGGATAGACTCAGGAACCAGGCTCCTAGTGACACGAAGTTCTGGCACTGAAGGGTCAGTGCCTGGGGTTTAAATACCCTGCTCTTCATGCTGATTGGGCCACTGCATCATGTGCTCCCCTGGCCTGCTTCTGGATTGGCCGAGAAGAGTCATGTGTAGAATGCAAGATGGCGGCGCCCAGGAGAGGCGAGGACACCGCTGGAGATTGGTTGACAGAAGCCCCATGGACCCCAGACTGAGGATAGCGGGACCGGAGTGACACAGGAGTCAGAAACCTTCTGACATGGTAAGTAGCGCGGCGTTTGCCGCGAATTGTGACAACAGCGGAGGAACGTACAGCTGTTATGCTGATTGGCATACTTACCCATTCATTCATTGGGAAACCAATGCAGACCCGCCACACTGCTGCAAACCCGCCACCCTGACTGGACAGGTGAGTAGGAGTCTATCGGGCATTTTACAGTTAGTCTGCGTTCATGGTCCAGCATATTTAGGAAATTCTTAGTGAAAGATATGAAAAAACACAATTAACGTCACAGCTGTTTCTGCACAGAAAGAAAGACACAAAAAACTATGGTAATTCTTTTATTTCAGGAAGAAATACACCATAAATAAAATAGAGGGGCTGAGCTAGAGTTTGACAGTAAGGGCAAAACAGGTGCAAATGTAGACCTGAGCAAAAACCATGATGAACTGCTAGGGGTGGGGTTTTTCGGCCCAGCCCCCGGCTGTTACGAAAAGCCGGAGATAGGCATGCAGATTAGGGAACGGGGCGGAAGAAGCCCCGTTACGATCAGCAATGTGACTGTAAGGCAGTCCCCGCTACAATGCCGGCCATACAACCTCGGGCGGCCGTAAGGTGCCCGTAGGTCTGGATCAGGCCATTTGCAACATGGTTTTGCTCAAGTCTATACTTACACCTGTTTTACTCTAAAACCTGTTTTCAAACACATCTGCAAACATAATTTCAATACGTACATTGTTAACACAAGACAATGCAAAAAACATTTAGTCCCACATTGTCATTTGTACTTGTTATTGGTCTTACTCAATACAGACTTTCCCTTAAATTCTATATTGAACACAGGGCTGCCGTCATCAAATGCGGGGCCCGGGACCCAGCCACGGCCCCACCCTCTAGGTGACGTCATTGGTGACGTCACATAGGGGCGGGGCGAGGCTGACACTTTAACAGCAGGCCGTTGCACAGGGAATAACTTCCCTGCACATGGATGCATGAAGACATCAGGTGCCCATAAGGCACCCAAAGGTCTGGATCCGGTCCAATGTCCCAGTTAGAGCACTGATAATATGGAAGCCATTTTATGGGATTGGATAACCTCTTTATGGAGCACAGAAAAGTCGCTTTTCACCCCATGGTGATAACCACCCTTAAGTATATTGTGATATTGTGTATTTGGGCCACAAGTGTTTGCAACTGCAGCTAATTAAGAGGATCCCCAAGCTAAGCGCTAAGGGTAAATAGATAAAATTATCATTATCCTCTGCGTGTTCCTCCATTGTGTCCTGCTCTTGTGTCTCTCCCCGCTGCTCTCCTCTGTCTCTGTCACGATTATGCTATTATGATGTTAGGGCTAACTTACTCAAGTGGCTTATGTCACCAAGCATTACTGGATCCAGTCCAATGATTCTAATACTAATCATGTCATGAATGCTGGGTAGGTAATATGCATGCCCTTTACGATACTTTCTAAATTCTAGGAACTAAACAATTGTCTTATATCCAGTAAGTAACTTATGAGATTACAGATTTATTGCTAGTAAATTAAAGTACATTTATTTTGTGTATATCTTTTATGCTAAAAGTTTATATGACTTTGCAATCCTTAATATGAATACTGGGCTTGCAAAATATTCTAAAGATGTTTTTACTTCAGCACTATACTGTGGACAGCGGTAAAGAAAGGATTTCTGCTTTAGACCATTGGGATCAATATGGTAACTATGGACCAGAGATTCATGCTAAGTTTCAGGGGGAGTCAAATGAATGTTATGTGTTACATGCAGATTTTTTTTTTTACTATTATTTAGACTTGGGCTAGGAAAAATCATCTCTCATATCTAGTACTGTGTGCAAGAGATTCAATTTGCCTTCCCTTAACTGTTTTTTTTTATTATTTCCTCTTATTTTTAAACTCAGAATCATTCCATTTATTCCATAATAATATTAATAATAATAATAATAATAATAATAATAATAATAATAATAATAATAATAATAAGAAATGTAACCAATAA
>WWET01007836.1:5383-28834 GCA_011038615.1 Limnodynastes dumerilii | reverse complement strand
TATAAATTATATAGATAGACAGATAGATAGATAGATAGATAGATAGATAGATAGATAGATAGATAGATAGATAGATAAATAGATTTACACTTACTTGAGATCTCCCTCCACAGGCTATACAGCTTTGCTGGCTGCCTCCTACGCAAATCGGACCAGCGACGCTGTAGCTGGCCCAGCCGGTGCCGCTGGCCCGTCCTCCTTCGAATTAACCGCTTTGCGGCCATGTATGCGGCTCTTTTATCCCGGTTGGAGTGCTGACCTGGGCCCAGCTGGTCCATTTTATGGACCAGGATCAGCAACTCCAACCGAGAAAATGCTGTGGCACGCTCCATTTTTGAATATAAAATGGCGCTTTTGTTAATTATAAAACAATAACGTTATTTGGAATGCAGACATTTTACATGATCCAATGAGTGAAAGTTTAAAAAATAATGCAAGAAGGAAAATATGAAATCTGTAATACCGTGTATGACTATCACAAAATGGCGATCAAAAACTATTCGAAATGTAGATTTTGGAAAATGGACCAAATTTTCGCCTACTGAACCACCGGAATGAATATATTTAGACTAACCACATTTAATTAATGTAATGATATTTGTGTTTCATATAGTTTGTTATATTATTTTTTTGATTGTATAACTTTAATAAAAAACTATTTTTATTATATTGTTAAAAAAATACAAAGAATGACATTATACATGAAATAAATCACCAAATTACTGAAAACGACACATACTGTTATGGTGACATATTACTGAAATATTGGAGCGAAACATAAGCTAAACATGTATACTTTACATTAGATTTTATTAGACACTAATCCCCCTCCCCCCCCCCACTTTGTTTATCTTAACTACATAGTAACTAACAATAATTGAAGGTATTATTCAATAAAAAGTGGAACTGGAGTGATTTAATATAGCTGTGATAGTTTAGTACACATTTTAAACATGTCATAATAAAATAGTTTGAAATGTATTTATTTCAGATGTGTGGTTGCCAAGAGCAACATGTACATAGTTTAATAAAATTTTAGTTATGTGACTATGAATAGGAACATATTCACCAAGCTTTGTTTGTTGTAATGCGAATTAAAATATCTGCTCTTTGACTTTAAAGCACCTACATGAAATCGTGAATAAAAATATTGTATCATGAACGATGTCGTATCTGTGTTTACAATATATTAAATGTACACAAGTGGCATCACTCACAGTTCAGTGTCTCTGTACAGGGACACTGACTAACGTTTATTCTGTTACCTGCGATTTTTTACAGCTGAAATGAACACACATGAAATCGGTCAGACAGAATCGGGATCTTATGGACGATTTTGTCTCTGATAATCAAAGTTAGCTAAAGCACACACTTGCAATCACTCAGAGTTCATTGAGTCTGTACAGGGACAGTGACAAACGTTAATTCGGTTGCCTGTTTTTTTTTAAGTTTGTGTGAATTTATAGAAATACATGAAATTATGAAACTCTTAAATTCTTAAGTTAGGAAAACATCTAATGTAAAGCTATGTAAAGGGTAATATGGATAGAATTTAATGTAAATATTTAGTGAGGTTACATTTTAACAACTATACAGATGTTGGAAGCTGCTTTAATATAATACATAAGATTGATAAGCCTACAACAAAATATTGAAACATCACATGTGATATACAGGCACCATGTGTTTGATCATTGATTAATTATTTTATTTAAATTGTACAGCCCAGTACAATGCTTTCTTTCATGTAACACTTTTATTTCCATTGGCTAGCAGAAACCTGACAATATGCATAATTTGCATAGTGGCTGTATAAAAGGAGAGACACTCAGGAGAAAAATCAGAATCGATCCTATCTCTTTAAATTCGATCTTTGGATTGGAGACTTTAGTTACATTGCGGATATCTACATTTTTGGATTTGAATTATTCTTCTGATTCCTTGGAGACTGTTTACCTGGGAATAGCGATCATCTATACCTTGGAACACTGTATAGCTTGGACTTCAGAACATAATTTTTGAATTTTACATACTTATAACAAGCATGGCCGAATATGTCATCAAACTTGTTCCGTCAAGAAAAGGACAAATGCAGCTGAATATTAATGGATTTTTATTCAGCAAAAACAAACAAGTTGCAGATGTTGTCTATTGGGCATGTGTGGAAAAGGCAAGATTCGGGTGTCCAGTAAGAGCAACAACTGACATCGTCAACGGGGAACATGTACTGAGGACAACTGCAGTTATGAAAGACCACGTTCATTTCCCAGAACCTCAAAAGACTGTGGTACTGGAAGCCAGAGCTACTTTAAAGCGAAAAGCAATAGAGACTGCTGACTCTCCAGCACAAATCATTCAAAATGTGCAGACTTCACTACCTTCTACAAGTGCTGCTCACTTGCCAAACAGAGAGAATATGCGACAAATAATAAGAAAGGCACGGAGACAGGAAGGTCCAGCAGAACCAAGTTGTCTGGCTGACATTGATGTTCCAGAACATTTGCGAAAGATTGACGGAACACAATTTTTGGGAAGAGACACAGCATGGGACAATGAAAGAACACTTTTATTTTCCACCAAACAAAACTTGCAGAAACTATCTGAGGCACGTTATTGGATTATGGATGGCACTTTTAAAACGTCACCAGAAATCTTCAAACAGATATATACAGTACATGCCCCAGTTGGAGATGAAGAGCAGTTCGAAAGGGTAGTACCTTTAGTCTTTGGACTTTAAGTAAGACTATCGAATGCTACACAAAAATTTTTAATGACCTTTTGGATTATGCATCAGACTTAAACGTGGATTTGAGACCACAATTTATTATTAGTGACTTTGAAAAAGCTGCTCTAAATGCTGCTGGAGAAGTGTTTAATAGTCCTGCACAAAAATGTTGCTATTTTCACTTTGGCCAAAACATATTTAAGACCATTCAGGCCAAAGGACTTGCCGTGCAATATGGTAGAGATACTGGTTTTTGCAGAACAATGTCGGAAACTGCAATCACTGGCATTCCTTACGTCAGCTGAGATTCCAGATGCGTTTGAAGAAGCAAAAATTTTAATGCCACCTGAAGCTGCTCCCTTTGTCCAATACTTCCAGGAAACTTATGTCTTGGAAATACAAAACAACCAGGAACACCACTTCCAGACCTAATCCTCTTTTCCCACCAAGATTGTAGTCAGTTTATGACAATGACATTTATGGAATCCCTAGGACTCAAAATAAAATCGAGGGATGGCACAGGCGTTGGAATACTATTGTGGTCCAGCACAAAGTAGGAGTATACAAAATCATTCAGGAATTTATCAATGAACAAAAAAATCACGGAAATTCAAATAAACAAATCTTTGAGGAAAATTCCTAAAACTCCACCATGCCATCACAATTCTAAAAGAAGACGGTCTATAAGGGAAATGGTAGAACACAGAAGTGATTATACTGTGCAGGAGTACCTGAGTGCCATCGCACACCATGTCATATACAATTGAAAGATGACTGAAGGTGGACATTGTGTATGTGGGAAGCACAAAGTATCACAGATGCTGGTAAGAATTTCTAAATTTTACAATGTATAATTGTTGTTTTAAAAGTTTTATAAAAAAAGATTTAAATACTATATTAATAACTTACAGCTATCTTTTGTGTTCTAGGAGGATATCTACAATGTTAGCTAAAGATTTAAAAAAGCTTATTCTATACATGGTGTCACTTGTAGTGAGAAACGTAATTGTGGAAGTGGCAATAAAATTGTAACACACATTATGGTGAGAAGTAATTATTGCATTTATTGAAATATTTTCGAATCTTTGTTCGGTCCATTTTAATTTATTTATGTTTTGCCATTTATTGTGCAGGTTATGATGTCTTTGGATTGTAAAGAAAACTCTACTGATCTACCGATATCATTGTACATTGTGGAAGTGGGAAGAGAAAAGTACCATGGATGCTGGTATTACATTATAACTTATGTAATGTTTGTGATAATTTAAAAGGATATACAAGAACAATTTATGGTAACATAATTTTTTACATTTTCTTTTTAAAATAGGATCTTATCTACAATGTACTGTTTATGTGGGAGCAGCTGAACAAAAAAATGGTGACAGTCCTGACAGGAATGCTGGAATGTGAACGTGTCATCAACAAAACTTAGTGAGCATGGTAGGTATTAATTTGCTTTTATACTCTCTTTCATGTGTCCATTACATTTAGTCATAAAGCTAATGTTTACATGACACATTTTATTAAGTAACAAATATATAAAAAAAATTTATGTGTTAGATGCAGAAGGTTACTAAAGAAAAACAGTTGAAGATTATTCAAGAATGTGGCAACTCAAAAACGTAATTTGTGTATTTTAATATATTGTTGGATTTATGACTATTGTGTTATAGTAAATATTTATTAAGTCAATCACTATGTAACAGATAGTTTTTTTCTATTTTTTAAAGTATTTTTTTGTCAACGAGGGACACTGTCATGAAAAGCAGAATATGGAGACATGGACACCTGACAAGATCACAAAAAAAGGTCAGTTTAGGTTAAATCATATATTTTATGTTATTTTTGATACATGATATTTCTTGCTTTAATCAGGACATAACACATTGTTTTTCTTCCTTCTTCCCATGTATCATGTCAACGAGGGACAAGAAAATAAGAAGACATACCTACCATACATACCTACCATACATACCTACCATACATACCTACCATACATACCTACCATACATACTTTCTTAGCATTATTATATAAATAATAAACATTGTCAATTATAAAAATAAAATTATAAAAGGGTACTATTAAATAAATATTAAAATTCGAAATAGAAAGATATTCGCAATTGGGCAAATTCGAAATCAAGATTATTCGCAATAGTGAATACTCGTAATCGAGAATATTCGCAATCGAGCTATATCGTAATGTGCCTTTTCGCAATATAGCGGTATAGATATAATTTTTCGAAAATTGCATTTTCTAACGGGGGACTGACTACCCATTTTTCGAAGGAAGAGGTGTAATAGAACACGAGGGCATGAATATAAACTGGAGGGTGGTAGATAAGTGGAACAGCCTCCCATCTGAGGTGGTTGAGGCTAACACAGTAGAACAGAGTAAACATGCTTGGGATAAATATAAGGAGATCCTAAATTTCAAACTAAATTAAGGATAAATAGGGACCAGGGTCAGTATAGTTTTAAATAAACAACTGGGTAGACTAAATGGGCCATGTGGCTCTTATCTGCCGTCACTTTCTGGTTCTATGTAAACACATGACCTTATTCTGTAGGAGATGACTGCTCACATATCTGGGCGAGAAATAAGGAATTTATCAGTGGGATATATTCCATTAAACCAGAGGGAGCAGACTACACTTTTCCGGTGAGACAAACCTCTATGAGAATTCAGGCTGATATACAGGGACATTGTTATATGAAATGGTTAAATAAATCTATACAATATATTGTGCCACTAATGTAAAATATTCTCATAATGTGCCATCACTAATAATTCCCTGTGTACATGAGGACTGTGTATGGATATTGTCCTGTTATTTACTGTAGATAATAAAACGTTGCCTAATTTTGTACACCAGTTACTACAATAGTTGAATTGATTGTTATAGGAAACTCTCCATTATTATATTGTTGCTACATTGTATCTAATGATGTTTTTTTTTTGTTAGTGAAGGTGAGCACTGGCAGATTCAGTAACACAGACCCAGCGCTCTGCATATCAGCATTGGGGACTTCTCTGGTAAAGAAGCGTATGCTGAGTACAGACCCTTCAATGTTGGGGATCAGAGAGACTTCTACCGGCTCTCAGCAGAAGAATAGTCGGGTACAGCAGGTAAGTGACCAGCGTAAAACTAATCTTCCTGGGTGATACAATGTAACGATAATAGAATAACTAACTAATGCTGTATTCCTTATTGCAAGAGATTGATTCCTCAGAGTTCCCAAATATAATGGCACCAGCCAATGCGGCAGCTGTTTTAGCATCATTGACAAACCCAATGACAGCTATCACCCGAAGTGTGCAATCGGAGACAAGGGGCCTGATCCAGACCTACGCCCGTGAGCGATCGTGCGCCGGTCGGGAGCGTAAAACCGGGGGAAAAAACACACTGCGCATGCGCAACACCCATAGTAAACACGGCCGCCCGATCCAGACGTACGCTGAAGCGATCATACGCTGCAATTATGATATGGGAGTGAAAGATCGTATCAGAGGGAGTTACTATACATGCAAATGAGCAGAAAGGGTGTGTTTACTTCCGGACGCTCGATCCATAAGAACGAACATGTAGTCGTACACAAATAGTAAAAAGAACGTACCTAGAGTAGGTTTATGTGATCCAACAGACGACGGCGTGTTAGTATTCACCAGGATCAGACGGCGTCAATACTAACACGCGGTCATACGCTGCCCGCTCATGTTTAAAGAAAACACAATTATTTTACATCAGCTACA
This sequence comes from Limnodynastes dumerilii, assembly GCA_011038615.1. Lineage (NCBI taxonomy): Eukaryota > Metazoa > Chordata > Amphibia > Anura > Limnodynastidae > Limnodynastes > Limnodynastes dumerilii. Next base: position 22,355 of record WWET01007836.1, on the reverse strand, counting down.
CCTGAATAGAGTTAACAAATGTTACTTCCTTTCCTTTATAAGTAGGCAAAGGTTTGAATGGTTTGCTGTTGTGTAGCTTATAGCTTTAGAAAATTTGTAAAATATTTGATAAAACTTATTATTTGAGAAACATCAGAACTTTTATCATCCTATGGTAAGTTACATTTTTGAGTGCAATATGTTATTTATTAGTATATATGTATATAAATATAATTGTGCAATTAAATTTTATGTATAAGAAAACAACATCTAATACTAATTTGTAAATTTATTTAGTGTTCAGACGTGTGTGTGTGTGTGTTTTTTTTGTTTTTGTTTATTTTATTTTTTTTAATTAATGTTATATATATATTTTTACTTTTATAAAAAATGTAATATACTTAAAATTTTTATATAGTTTTTGGCTGCAGAAATGGCCAATCCAGCTGTGAAAGAGGAGCAGCCACGGAGGAGGGATCATCGTCTGCGTCCTTTACATCGCCTGAGGACTCGTGAGCGCATCATTAGGCCACGTGTCAGCCTCTTTAACATGACTGATGATGAGGTCAGGCGCATCTATCGTTTGCCACCCAATATCATCATGAAAACTCTCGCACTTGTGCAGAGTGGCCTGACTTCTAATGTCATGTCACGTACAGCAATTTCACCACTTCCAAAACTGCTGGCGGTGCTACAATTTTGTGCCACTGGCTCGTTTCAGCGGGTCATGGGGTGCGCAACAGGAGTGTCCCAGTCATCGTTCAGCCGTGTGCTGGACACGGTCATGGAAACTCTCGCACTTGTGCAGAGTGACCCGCATTCCTGTTGCGCATGTCACAATTTATTAATATGCCATTGAATGAGGCAGCCCTTGTGGACATAAAGCAGCAATTCTCCACCATTGCTGGCTTTCCACATGTAATAGGGGCTGTGGATGGGACATATGTCGCATTAGTACCAAGTGGTGGAAACTCTCCTATTTTTTTTTAAATAGAAAGAGTTTCCACTCCATCAATGTACAGATGATATGTGACTCATCCCTACTCATTCGAGATGTGGTTGCCATGTTCTCTGGCAGCAGCCATGATGCCTTTGTGATGCGGCCATCCACGATCTGGCGTAGATTAGAGGAGAGGCATGCTAACGGTGGTAGCGATGCGTGGCTCTTAGGTACGTACAAATGCTTATACTTAACTACATATACTGAAAAATATAATAAGTAAACAATCTTGTGTATTTATAATATGTTTATCTAACCTAAAAGGTGACGGGCCTCTGAGAATACGCACTTTTCTCCTGACGCCCTTGTTGAACCCCAGCACAGAGCACGAGCAAGCGTACAACGCCATCCATACGGCCACCAGGCAGGTCATAGAACGGACATTTGGCCTCTTAAATTCTGGGTTTCATTGTCTGGACCGGTCTGGGGGAGCCCTCATGTATGCGCCTGACAAGGTATGTGAGCCCGTTGTTCTGTGTTGTATTTTTCACAACATCGCGGTGAGACATGGGCTACCTTTTGAGATTGTGGCTGATGCTGATGTGGACCCTCTGGCGGAACAGCAGCTGCGCAACATTTCCTCTCCCCAGTCTGGATCTCAGTTCAGGCACAATGTAATCTGCACATATTTTTCAGGTTAGTAGAATATGTAATTTCATTACTTATATAATGGTAACGTTTAACACATCGAAGAAAGAAATAGTCAAAAAAAATTGGCCACAAAAAAAAAAATTATAAAGACCGTAACAAATTTGTTGTATGCAAAATAAATGAACAAATATGGCAAACAATGGCAAACAATGTGTTTTGCATTCCAAAGTAAATACAATTATTTTCTTTTTTGCAATTTTTTACCACCTTTGGTAGTTTTACTGGCAACACTATCTTTGGGTTTTTTACGTGGTGGTGTGGATTGAGCAGTGGTTTGACAAGCAATTGCGTATGATCGATATCGTAGGTCTGGATCAGGCCCAAGGTGTATAAGAGTTGCAGCTTCATAGAGTAGTCTGGCTGGTGGTTTAATGGCTGTTTATTAGCCAATTTGAATGGAGACTGGCACAGTCCAACAAACCATATAATGGGGGTGTCTTTACATTGGCCAACATGGAGACCATTCCAGTCCCTCAAACACAGCAAAATGTATTTTATCCACAATTAGTGGGACATTTTGTAAAAGCTTTTTGTTCTTTTTATAAATATTTTTTGTAGTCTGATGTGTTATTTAATTAGATTTTTTGCTGTCTATATTAAGTTGTGTGTGATTATTGTAGTGTTTTATTTCTTAAATATTCATAAAACATTTGCGTGATGTAGCATTTGTTAAGTTTTTTTAAATGCATTTTTAATACAAAAGGATTCTAAGATGAATAAAATGGTAATGGATTCATAGTACAGTATATAACAGATTACAGGTTATTTTGCTCTTCCAGAGACCCATCAAAATTCACATATTTCATTCCAATAAATGGACAATAAAATATGGCTAAAAAGAACTAAGTTATCCAAACATAAAAAAATTGTTTAGAATCTTATTTTCAGTATAAACAGTATTATATATTATACATACTAGTACCTTATTATATATATATGAAATCATTTTCTGTCCAAATTTTTGTTACTGCTACAAGTGAGAAAACAAACTGAAAAAAAAAAAAATACAATATCTATCAATATATAACGTTGCTGCCAAATTATAAAGGATATCAACCATAAGCTACACTGAATGATCTGCAATATTTTCAAAAAATAATTTTCCTAAAACCTCATCCCTTATTTGTATACTTACAATCTAATAGTCACACTGATTTGCTTTAATTATCCTGATTTATACAGTAAATTAAACTTACTGATCATTTAAATTGCACTAATCTCATTTTTATTCTTTTTTTTTATATAACTTAAATGAAAAAAGTCTTGGTAATTCTAAATAAAAAAAATAATATGTTATAAATGGAAATCTGTTGTACAATGTTTATATACAGCACAGACATACAAATAGTAAAAATAAAAAAAGAGTGACCATTTAACATTTTGGTCAAAAAGTGTATTATAGTTTTAGTTTATACCCTTCCTAATATTAGCTGGTTCAGCTATAAAAACGTCCTCGTTCTGGGTCTGCCAGTAATAGGATAATATATTTATTTATTATATGTTTATCTATGTATCCATCAGTTAATTATATATAAAAGTTCTGGTCTGTCACAAACCCCTATGTAAGTAAATACATGACCTTATTCTGTAGAATATGACTGTGCACATATATGGGAGAGAAACAAGGTGTCTACCAACAGATATACTTTATAAAACCAGAGGGAGTCAACTACACTTTTCTATTGAGACAATCATAAAACCTCTACCAGGCTCTGAAATACAGGGACATTGGTCAAAACAATCTACACATTACATTGTGCCTTCAAATACATAGAAATAGTAATATACTATCATAATGTGTCATCATTTTTTAGATCACTACTAAATTCCCATGTAATATTCATAAGTTTGTATAATAGTTGAAAATATTTCTTACACTTATAAACAGGGCTCGAAGTGAGGGGGTATCCCATACTGTCACTTCTTCCTCTGATTTAATAGAAAAGCTATAAATCTTTTATTCACTTCAATTACTGCTATTTTTTCATACCGCCACTTCTAAATTTCCACTTCGACCACTGCTTATAAAAGGAATAATTAAACTTATGAGAAATGTCTGCTCCCCCTACAGGTGTTCTGTGAAATTACAGCAACTGGAGGCAGATTATGAACGTGGATGTGAAAATGTTACAGGTAGTAGGTTATAATATAACCATAGGTGACATTGTCACTTGTATCCATGCTACAACGTGTGACCAGTGTAGTTTGATAGTATTTCTAGAAGATAATGTGAAAGGTCCTTCAAGAGGGCTGTGTATGGATATTGCCCTGTTAGTATCTGTAGATAATGAAGTGTTTTTTATACCATTACAATAGTTGAATTTATTGTTATGGTAAACACCCCCTTATCATATTGTTGCTATATTGTATCTAATGATAATTTGTTGGTGAAGATGAGCACTGGCTGGGACTGAAACAGATTCATCTCCTGACCAATCAGGAACACAAACCCAGCGCTCTGCGAATCAGCATTGGGGACTTTGATAAAGACGCCTATGCTGAGCATAGACCCTTCAGTGTTGGGGATCAGAGCGACGTACTGGCTCTAAGCAGGTGAATACACAGGAGAAAAGCCGGTAAGTGACCAGTGTATAACTATTGTTCCTGGGTGATACAATGTGGGGTGGGGGAGTAGAGACAATAGAACATGTCCTTAAGTAATATAACAGAGTAAAATAGAAGAAATAAGTAATGCTGTATCTCTTATTTCAGGAGACTGATTCCGCGGAGTTCCCACATATAATGCACCAGTCAATATGGCAGCTTTTTTTTTTAGCACAGAGGACAAACCCAATGACAGCTGTCACCTGAAGTGTGCAATCGGAGACAAGGTGTATAAGAGTTGCAGCTTCAGAAGAGTCTGGCTGGTGGTTTAATGAATGGTCTGAATGGGAACTTGCACAGTCCACAAACCATATAATGTGGGCACCCTCTTTGCATTGGCCAACATGGAGACCATTCCTGTCTCTAAATTACAGCAAAATGTATTTGATTTACAATTCGTGGCAAATTCAATGTGTGTTTTTGCTAAACTTTTTATGTAATCTGTTGTGTTATTTATTTTTATTTTTAGACTTTATATTTGTGTTTAATCATTGTAGTGTTTCATTTCTTAAATATATAAAATGTTTGTGTGATATATTGTGTGTTTTAATACATGTTTGATAGAAAGGGATTCTAAGTCTTCCCGATAAATAAAATGGTAACAGATTACAGGTTACTTTGCTGTTCCAGAGACCAATCAATCTGCTCACATTTCATTCAAATACATAGAAAATACATTCTTGGTACAAAGAAATAAAAGTTATCTAAACATAAAAGAAAACTGTTAGAATCCATTGTATCAATATATACAGTGGTGGCCAAAATTGCAGACACTTTGAAATTTGAATGTTTTTTTTTCGACTTTGAAGGCTTATTAAATCTGTTTCACTTCACACAGTGCAACGATTCATATATTAAATGAAAGGAAATGTAATGCTGAATTTGACACAACAGAGGTCAATTATTTGCATTACAAGGGAAGCTATGCTACTTTCAGTCAGACAAAGAAGCACAGATGCGTGAGATTCAAGAAGCGGATTGTAGTATCAGCTACAACCAGCCAATCTGAATCGTCGTTCTGAGGACCAATCAGCTGTCGTTTATGAGCAGACTCAAGGTCATGTTCAAAGCTTAGGAAAGGTCAGTTTGGCGGTTTCATTTTGCAGAATAAAGTTGATTACTGAAGTGCAATTACAGTTGGATGTTTGTGTGTATTGTTTAGTGCTATAAACGGTGTAAAAAAAAAAAAAAAAGAGAAAGAAACCATTTGTTTTAGCTATGTTTAATAGTCAGAATGTGAATATATTTAAAGCGTCCAATATCTAATTCAATATATGATATGTATGTATGTGGATAAATATTTGACCACACAATTTCTAAATAAATATTTCACCACACAATTTCTAATTCAATATATGATGTGTGTATGTATATAAATATTTGACCACAGTGTAATGGCAAGCAACAAAAGCCGTGTTTATGTAACACCATGTGTCAGTGTATACATTAAAGGATGTTTAGTTCATAATAGCACTATAATTTGTATAACATTATTTAATTTATTATGTTTGTTTTAATAACCAGAATCTTGATATATTTAAAGTGTTCAAACAGTTTGTATCAATTATCTCACACACAGGCAATGACTGACAATGAAGAAAGTGTTAAAAATTGGATTGCTGTGCCATGTTTTGATAACTGTGAAAGGTGAAGAATTCTGTTTATGGCTAATCACAGATCTTATTGATTAGATTTTTATTAGTAGGGGGTGCCCGATGTGTATAAATGATACTTTAGCAATAAAAAATGGGTGTAGTAGGGGCGGTTTAGGGGAGTGTGTAGAAGGGGCGGTTTAGGGGCCGTTTATGGATTGCTCTGTTGGTGTATAAATATGAGCCTCCTACATACAACTTTTATACCTGCAGTCTGCTTGTAATCCAATAGACTGAAGACCATCCACTACAAGACACCAATAATGGTAAGTTATTATTATGATTATTATCACTATTATTATTTATTGATTGACTTATTTTATTTTCCTAAAAGATACAATAGTTTGGACATCTTTGTCATAAATATATATGCATATAATATGCTTAATTTATTTTATAGCGCTTTGTAGCTTGTTTGATATTCATCCGTATTATGTTTTATTTAAAATGATTGTGTTATATAATATATATTTATATATTTTATATCACTTTGTAGTGTGTTTGATATTTATTTATAGTATGTTTGATTTAAATATTGTTAATGTTTATCACTAACAGGAAATTACCGATTATGAATGTATCGTCGCTATGGATGATTATCCATACACAGCAACAAAGCGTAAGTGTTTCATTTCTTTATTATGCCCTTATAATTTTAATAATGTAAAACATTTATTAATTTGTTAATTGTGTTACTCAAATTTGTATATATATATCATATCATGTTCAAATAGTAAACATAGTGATGTTATCTTATCATAGGTAATGCGGACAACTGTATGAAATCTTGCGTAATACTGATGAGGCTGAGACACTGAGTATAATATGGATCGACGGTGAGCATATTAAACAGTTAGATAGCTTATGACGTATGTAGCGTAGATTTATAAAGCTAAAAAAAATTTTTTCTTCTTTTTTTTTTTTTACACAGCACAAATGACAGATGAATGTGAAAACACAGCCAACAATAGACCAACAAGCAGCGCTAGGAGAATGGCGAGCACAGCTCTAGGTATAGTACCGGTTACATTTTATGCCGATTATCAAACGCTCAGCGGTGATTATTTATACTGACATTATTATTGTCTGCTTACAGAAAATCTTATGAGCAACGTGTCGGTATTAAACGAAGATTGCATCATGACAAATGATACTGGGCGTGTAACGGCTAAGTCTATAAAACCACCTCGTCGTGCCAAACTACAATACAGGCAACCCGATACAAGGGTCAGAACAACTGTAGATGTTCATGTGTTCAAGTGGAATCACAAGCAAATAATACGAATCCAGCCATACAGTTGCAAAATTGTCAAGAAGGGGCCTGGTGTGAACTAACACAGGATTTGGGACCCATTAAGCACAGCAAGGGTAAGCTACCATGTATAAGACCAAAACACAAACCAGGTACGAACAAAGGTATCGGGCAACATTCCCAAAAAAGTGTGTCTTTTGCAAAAGCGCTTGAACCAACAATGCCTTCACAGAACATCACGAATGTCCGTAAACACCGTGTTAATGTTAAAAATACAGAAACCCCCATTGACTAACACCCTTACACCAACTAGTCGGTCACCAGTTGTACAATTTGGGTTAGGCCGAAACACAAAAAATATTGCGAAAAAGCCGATGCCTTAAAAGAAGGCTCAGTTATTCTGAAAATGACACGGTAATACAGAAAACACAGAATAAAAAAACAGATACATTATCAACACCACACAATGATGCAGACACGTTACAAGCAATCGATGATGCCTGTAATCATATAGCGCGAAATAGATATTCAAATAAAACAAGTCACCACGGTACATCTGACAATGCGCCGGTTTCAATCCTAGGGGATGTTGATGGTTCTTTTTATAAACACGACTGACAATATGACAGTTACAAACATAGGTGGCGCTGGTGTGCCCTTTGTAAATGTACAGGACGAGGCATTCAGTCTATATTCTGTTGTTGGCCGTATCCAGGATGATATACAACGCTACTCAAATGTAGTAATGCGACATGCTTCCACCAGCATGGACATAACAAATACGACCGATAGCAGCGCTAAGATGCGTAAATATAAAAATTTTATTCGGTCGTATGTGGCTGATGCACTTAGAGGGTGATGAATTTTGGGAGTTTCAGGGTGTTGATTGCATTGCAGAATTTGTGAAAAAATTCATTGACTCTAAATTTCATGATTATACATTCATAGCCCATAATGCGGGGCGTTATGATGTATATTTTGTGATGAAAGAACTGATCAAGGAAAGAGTTAAGATAGATGTGATGGCTCAAGGGGGTAAATTGCTCTGTGTTACTGTATTGGGCCTCGGTATAAGGTTTATCGACTCCTTAAATTTTTTACCCATGCGTCTTAGCCGATTGCCAGAGTCTATGGGTTTTGAAGGCTTTAAAGGGCATTTCCCAAATTTTTTCAATACGGCGTCTAATCAGAGTTACATAGGTCCAATGTCCGCGATAGATTATTATGGTGTTGAGTATATGATGCCCGAGGACAAAGTGGAGTTCATGGTGTGGTATGAGAAAAATAAACCCCGTGAGTTCCACTTTCAGGATGAATTGAGACGTTACTGCATGGCAGATGTGGAAATCTTAAAAAATGCGTGTATTTGTTTTAGAGATGCCGTAATAGCCATGACAAAACGTTTTATCACCATAGCGAGGAAAAGAAAAGTTGTTACGCTTGAGAGACAGGTAAACCCCTTTACACTCACTACTGAGTGACACGATAGCCCTTGTTCCTGGTGATAACTATCACAAAACACAGAAACGCTATTCCACACCCGCCATGATGTACATTTCACATAGGGAAAACAAACACATACAACACGCTTTACAAGGCAGGGAGAAGCGGGTTGGCAACTATCTGGACGGCTATGACTTGATTAATAACACCCGCACAGCTTTTGAATTCCAAGGTTGCTTTTATCACGGTTGCCCCGTTTGTTATAATGACATTGATGAAAACGCTGTGACAAACATACGGGCAATTGCGTCACAAGACTATGGTGAAAATGAACTTTTTAAAACAGTGCGGATTTTCTGTTCGGGTATGTGGGAATGTGAATGGAGAAGGGTGTTGGAAAAAGACAATGATTTATGTTCTTTTCTCAAAAATAAAGCATTGCCAGAGCCTCTGGATCCTCGTGATGCGCTTTATGGCGATCGTACTAACACCATAAAGCTGTATCACAAGGTGCAATCTGATGAAGCCATTCATTACTATGACTTTACCAGTTTGTATCCTTATGTCAACAAAACCAAGACATATCCTGTAAAACACCCGCGGATCATTTATAGGGATTTTCCAGACATTACAACATATTTCGGCATAGCAAAAGTTAAAGTGTATCCCCCACGAGGTCTGTTCTTCCCCATTCTTCCGCTTAAAATGTGTGGGAAGTTAATGTCGCAGCTGCGCTCAGATCAGTCAGACGGATTGTTGCATGCACAACGATGAGGATCGGGCTCTGACAGGTACATGGTGTACGATAGAGTTAAATTTGGCTATAGAAAAAGGCTATAGAGTGGTTGAGATTATTGAGGTATGGCAGTTTGATGCACAATCGGATGATTTGTTTTCTTCATACATTAAATTACATCTCAGGGATAAACAGGAGGCATCTGGTTATCCTTCATGGTGTACCGATGATGAGAAACATCAGTCTTATATTGACGCTTATCAAGAAAAAGAAGGGGTATCTTTACGACCGGGGCACATAGCTTACAACCCTGCAAAAAGACAAATTTCAAAAGTTATTTTTAAATTCTTTGTGGGGCAAGTTCAGTCAGCGTATTAATATGCCCAATACAAGTCTTGTGACCAATCCTGACAAGCTTTTTGAATATGCTTTTTTACCGCCCTATGATGTATCTTCTATAGATTTCATCGATGAGGAAACAACCATGGTAAATTGGAAATACACAAAAAATCATTACACTAAAACAACCAACACTAACATATTCATAGCCTGCTTCACTACCGCTTATGCGCGCATTGAACTGTACAATCTTTTGGATAGGTTACAAGAACGCTGTCTTTACCATGATACAGATTCTGTGATTTTTGTCAGCAGGCCCGGTGACTGGAATCCATCATTGGGTGATTATCTAGGCGAACTGAGTAGCGAGCTGCCGCCTGGTATGCATATAACAGAATTTGCCTCAGCCGGTCCAAAAACATACGGTTACAAATTGTGCAACGGGAAGACTGTCCTAAAAGTCAAAAGGCATCACCCTCAATGCTGGAAATGCACAACACATTAACTTTGACAGTTTAAAAGATTTGGTACTGGACTATCCATTAAATCCAAAGGGTGACGATCAGAAAAAAATTATTGTTAGTCAACCGGGGATAGTTAGGCTTAAGAAATATTGGCAAATTGAAACCAGAATATTGCGTAAAACACAGAAATGTGTGTATACTAAAAGACAAATAAAAGACAATTTCACAACATTACCATTCGGATATTAACATCAGTATGGACACCCGATTACAACACCCTTTCTCATGTATTTTAGCAGGTCCCTCAAATTCAGGAAAGAGTTATTTTGTGAAAACACTACTGGAATGTTCCGATACACATTTGTCGCACAAACCTGATATCGTTTGGTTTTATGCATGCTGGTAACCTATGTATGATAAACTGTTACATGCTTTTCAAAATATCTGTTTCATAGAGGGGCTGCCTGAAACATTTAATGACGATCTGTTTCCCCCTGATAAGGTTAATTTAACCATTGTTGACGACCTGATGGAATCTGCCAGTAATAATGCAGAGATTGAGAAGGCTTTTACAAAGTACGTGCATCACAGAAACCTCAGCATTATGTATCTTGTGCAAAATGTGTTTTGTCAGGGTAAGAAAAGTAGAACGATAAATTTAAATACAAAATATATGGTGTTATTCAAAAATCCAAGAGATAAATTACAGGTAATAACCCTCGCTAGACAAATGTACCCCGGTAAAACACGTTTCTTTTTAGAAGCCTTTGAAGATGCAACCAGCCAACCCTATGGGTATTTACTAGTTGATTTAAGATCCAACACGCCTGATGAGTACCACTTACGTACGGGACCCTTTCCTCCTGATCTGCCGGTCCTTTCCCCCTGATCTGCCGGCCGCTTATATCTTTAAAAAGACATCTAAAAAGCGCTAGATCAGTGATAAGCCATCGTTACACTTGACGGCGTCAGGCGTGGATATGTCTTCCAGGATCCGTAGAAACTGGGTGATTTTAAAGACTTTAATTAACGCAACCCCGACACAGAGGAATATCATTTTATCCACTGCGTCAAATGACTTGATTACAGCAATATGCGAGGTAGCGCTCAATACGATTAAAGGCAAAATACCGCTGTCACCACGACAACTCGGTATTCTCAAAAAGAAGCGTGATCTTATAAAAACACTCTGCAACAAAAAATGCTCCATTGGTAAAAAGAAGACCCTTGTGAAGCAGTCTGGCGGTTTCATCGGCTCACTGTTAGGCTTTGATATTCCATTAATAACAAGCCTTTTCGCTAATCGCTGATGGATCATGCTGAGAAAATGTACCTGGTGCCTAAACAACAAATAGATTGCTTACATACCAGCAACCCTGTTAATGAAGATATTTGTAAAACGGCTATACAGAGTCTAGATGTAGACATCACAAACATCTTACAGAATAACACTTTATCAGAATATGACAAGGCTAAACGCTACACAGCCGTGCTACAGAGATATATGATGCTAAATAAGCAGGCTGATAGAGAACGGTCATCACTGACGCTTTTATTACCTGAATCACCATCAACTCATGAAACAAAACCCAGTGAAGAACCTGCTGAAACTGATTCAGTTTATCACGTGCTAAATAATGTTAATGAGCGTTTTAAGAGAAACAGCGAGATACTTCTCAGTAAAATGGCTCACTCTAAAGATATTTCTGCCTGGACTGCTAAAGGAGGAGAATTTATTTATAAAGATCATGTTGTACCAGGATCTAACATATTGGACTTAGTGCGTGGTGTTACACAAAACCATCGTGTGTCAGGCAGCAAGACGCCTCAGGAGTGGGAAGAGTTCATGCGAGCTATGGCTGAATTAAATATTCCATCCACAGTAGTCGGAAATGTAACCAACAGAAGCTACCATGATCTATTAAAAGCGCAATCGTCTGACACCGTGGATAAAGCATCATCATCACTTGTTTTACAACAGCCATATGATAAGAAGCAATTTCACATTTTCAGTGGAGCACTAACAACAACGCCAGACAGATATTTATTACCACGGAGAAGAACAACTAAACTAATTCAACAGCCTCGGTGGTTAAGCATGCAATAAACTAGGTGTTATTTTGTTTAACAAGTATTCTACATTTTATATATGCATTGTTTTGATTTTCAATCGTGTGTTGAATTTGTTTATTTATTTTATTATATGAATATCTGTAAATATATTTGTAAACTTTATTTTTTAATAAAATAATTTTTTTTTTTATTGATTTAAACTCTGTTTGGGTTTTTCTGGTCAGGGATCAGACATGTCCGGGCATGTCTGGCGCGAAAACATGTGTCAAACATTATAAGGTTTTTGAGGTTTTTTTTAAAAAAAAACCAGAGAGGCAAAGATAAAATAAACAATATGTTTATTGTAATAGAGCATAAATAAACATTTGTGTACATGTCACTTTAAATAATTTATAACAATTCCTACAACACTGGATATATTCACCGCTATTATTTCTCACAATATTCACTGTAGACATTCTACGTACAAAGATTGAAACACAGCGATCATTTTGCTCTGTATTTGCAGTAAAAAATATTTCAAAAAACGTTTATAGCTGTAGTTTTTACACAAAAAATATGAAGAAGATACAATGCTGACCACAAACCGCACTAGCTATATCCTGTATCTGTCGATTTTGGTAACAAATGCTATTTGAATTTGATTTTAAAAATTTTATTATGCTTTTAGGGAATAATTGGCTATTAGGAGGCAAACCATACGAATTAAAAAAAGTAACAAGCGCCGGAGTGATTAAAATATACGGCTAACCAGTGCTCTCCTGGCAAAGTGTGGGGGTGTGTATTAATTATAAATGCACAAGGGAAACGTCTCAATCTGTATCGCGGTAACATATCACAATGATATATACCTTTTAAAACAGAGCGTGTACATGTTTCTGCATACAGGATACTGTTTATCTGTATAGTATTCATATTGATATTGACACTTGTTAGCATACACAATACAGTTTATAAGTAGTCATACAACACATCACGCCTCTGATTAATCTCAATATTATCAAATATTGCATATATAATCACATTGGTGGTGCGATCCAAGGCTTCTGCAAATCGGAATTCTGCTCGCAGGTTCCCGGTTCTTATCATGTGATACCCACAGTCTTGTTCTGGAGACAGATCGAATGCAAATAACGTGTAGCCGGATAAATACTCATCCCGATCAATCAGTACACCGGCGTCTGTTTTCTCTTTATTTGTAACTTGTATGAGTGCCATATACTCACGCACGGCATTTCCTTGTTCAAAGTCGGGTTGGAAAGGCTTGGCCGGGTATGGTGTACCATCCAGGTAAAGCGATGCAAAGTTCACGTTCTTATGTTCAAAACGTAGTGGATTTCGCTCGTAGCTACCCGAAAATGCCTCGTTATCGACAAAGGCCACTATAACGGTTTTAGGCACCTGACCTAAAAACAGGTTTTCCAGGTTAAACACGCGGCTGTCCGCTGTTACGCTGTAAATTTTCATACCAACGCGGTCGATAGCGTATTTTGCATTGCCATTTAGCAATGCAATGCTTGAGCGTGCCCGATTCTTACAGCCGGTGACACTTGAACTCGCTTAACGAACAACGATGCTGCAACAATCTGTATCTTGCACGCATCGGCTTCAGCGGACAGTTATCTTTATTTCTTGTTAATTTTATTTTCAGATCGACTGCGTTTAAGATGAGTTTATGCTGGTGGAAAAGGTCACAATGCAGAGGGCCGAGTAATTCCACAGTGCGACTTTGCGCCGTGGCCCTCGCGCGTTTTATAAACCCTGTGTTTGCACCATCCAGAGCTCTTGTATTATGCTCACCAGCGACGTCCTTATGAAATAATCCTGTTGTTAGTTTGGTGGATAAGGCATCGGCGCTATAGTTCAGAATAGTTTCAATATAGGCTCTGTATGCGTATAGGTTATTAGATTGTGAAATGAGTGTCTCCCAATGTAACATCAACCTGATTAAATAGTGTGGCGATGGGGTAGTTGATGAGTGACACCCGGGCTCCTTGATTTAAAGCTGTGTTATCATGGCGTACAATTTTGCAGGTCACATACAACAGCGTGTTGTTCAAATCGTAGTAATGCTCGCCACTCGCTGCGATGTAGAATTCGAGTGGCGCTGTCTCTGATAGGGCCGCTAAGGGTTGAACCTCGACGTATAAACTTTTTTCAATACTGGTCTGCGTCGGCGGCACATCAAAAAGATCCAGCTCAGATTTTGCACATTCTGACGATTCGCTGTGTATGAAAGCCATTGTACGGATTAAAAGATATCACCGGCACCGCGTTGTGTTGTTTTTCTCTTCTTCTTTTTGCAACGTCTGTTGCTACTTTTGTTTAAACAGGGTATACCCCACAGCGGAAATGTCGCGTTGCTCTCCCGTTTTCTTTTAACGCCGCCCTTAGTCGTGTATATTACACCCGTACCATCCTGATTTGTGTTGCGCAGTTTATCCATAACAGTTGTGGATACACGTCCCATAACGTCTTTTGCTATACTCCGAGCGGCGCTCTTTACATGCGGTTTAACTATATCCAGTCCACGTCTGAGGAGCGGTACAGCTTTTCTGAACAGACTTCTAAAAATACCACCTAGACCACGACCGTACATATATGCGGTACCGTGAAACCCCGGTAATCCATTACCCACTTGATCTTTATAGTAAGCTGCGTAGATTGCTGGATCACCGTAATTTTTAACGGCCACCATCTTGGTTACTTAATAAAAATGAGTCTTACGAGGTCTAAAGTGTAACTTCACGAGCGCTTTCCCGAACTTGAATGCGATGTTCTCGTTTTGATCGTTCTTTATCTCGATCGTTATTGTGTCAAAATGTGCTTTGCACAATGGTAAGTAGTCGGGTTTTACATAACGACATGAGATCATTTCATTGTTGCGTCCTTTTATTTCAACATTGCGCAATAGCGGAACAAAACTATCGCCGACCCTTTGATGCTCGATAATGTCTGTGTATACATAAAACATATACTGTCCACCTTGAATATCGACGCAGGGCACAATATCTTTAGTCCTAGGCTGTAATCCTAGAATTCTTGTCAGCTTGTCGCCGGCTATGAGCTGATACACCTGATTTTCATCAAAAGAGATGGCTCTTTCTAACGGGTCATAATATAGCTTTAACGACCCCTGAAACTTATGGCGGGAAAATTCTGTGTTAATTGCGGAAATAAGCTGCTCCACCGTCTCGTAATAGCCGGGCTTTATGTACATGTTCACACCTGCACCATTTCGCTTACCGATGAATATTTTACAATCGCGTAAATCCAACGTGTTCCATGTGTGCGGGTATTGTATTTCGGTAAGTGCTACCTCCCATTCGCCATTTAAATCGATCGGTTGTGCCAGTTTTGTTGTAAAATTGGAAATCTGGTTTTGCGGAAATGCGACAGCTGAGGCGTTACTAGACAAAGTTACATAGAACGATCTGTCAGCCATCATTTGATTTATAGCTCTCGTCTTTATATATCTTGTCTTTATATATCTTTCAACTGCGATGTCTCCACCCAACTGTTAAATTTGTCTGGGTAACCGCGCCATTTCACTAGAGAGTATTTCCGCTTTCTGACCGTCTTGTTTTTTAAAACCTTCTCCACCTTGTAGATTCTGTTAAAGTTTTTAGGTAGTTTAGTGTTCACACTGTGTATTACAAATATTTCATCTGTAAAAGACTGCTCATAGCCTTTTTCAAAAACATCCTTGAATCTTGAGACTCGCACATGATCACCCACATCTAACTTTGGTGCTATTTTCTTTGTTTTAAAGTAGCGTCCGTACATGTTGTTAAATACCTGCAAGTCATTAAACAGCGAGCCCAGTCTCTTTTGCTGAATATATCTATGACTGTTAAGACGTATTTACACTCATCATTGTATTTAGCAAGGTCTATCAGTGACACTAAATCCATCTGCCATTGATTATTAATATTTGAAACACAGACTATATTCCTTTTAAAACGTTTTCTTGCGGGCACGTGTAGCGTATAAGTATCTTCATGGTTCAAGCATTTTTTAACATCCTCTCTTTTAAATTTTGATTTGCTGGCATTATAAAAACTTGTCAACCCGCATAATGCACCCGGCTCCTTTGGTGTCAGATATAAACCGCTTATCTTCTGTCTTTGATTAGACATTTCAGGCTTTTATTCAGCTTCTCCTTTAAAACATAGCAATTGACATCAAACGTATATCAGTAAGGAATGGTGTGGAATAGAGGGATATCAAAAAGGGTGCGAAAAAGGGGCGTGAAATTAAAGGACATAAAAGGGGCGTGGCACCTGTCAAAAAGGTGTTTGATGGAACGTATATACTCTTACTACTAATGCAGCAGGTAGAAATTTGACGCAGTATATTAATAGCTTATTCCTGGTAGCTAAAGTATGCCTGGCGAGAACCTGGATGGCAGTCAATACTCCCTCCTTGTTAGAATGGATGGGCTCAGTGCAACCTTAGAGAACGAAAAATTTGTGTTTGAAAAGCGCAACGCTAAGCTCAAATATGATAGGATACGGGCTAGATGGCATGAATCAGAATATTTTACTGATATGTTAACAGGTTACAATGTGAACTACCAAAGGCAGTTATTAGTGGGTCATGCCTTGCACTCAGTAGTAGAGGAATATTTGGAACCAAGTGGTTATATCAAGCTGGGGTAGTTGTAGAGTTTAGTTTAAGTTAGTGGCTTAAGCATAAGTATGAGTAAAAGAGAAAAAAGTAAAATGGACAAATATATAAAATAGATATTTATGGAATATGCATACAAAACTACGATCA
>WWET01007835.1:17762-38341 GCA_011038615.1 Limnodynastes dumerilii | reverse complement strand
TCCCCTTCCTTTCCTTTCATCCCTCCCGCCGAACCCTACCCTAACTTTTCCATGTGTTCGTACGTATTTTCGTAGCGAAGCGCTGTTCAAAGCGGCCTAAGCACGGCCATACTGTACAATTTAAATGGCTCCCCCCGCCTACATTCCTTAACTCCAGCGTCCGTACTAACTTTGTACTATAAACACTCCCCATCGTCAGAAAAAATGCAAACAATACGGAAGCCCGAATTGCCGCTACGAAAAGGTCTTTGGTACTACCAGAAGTTGCCACTATGCACATGCGCAGTGCGTTTTTTCTGGTGATTTTACGCTTACGATCAGCGTTAGCTCACATGCGAGCGTAGGTCTGGATCAGGCCCAATATGAATGCTTCAATGAACTGTGGTTGGATGAATGTGTTGTGGGAAGCTTTGGTTAGTATCACAGTTCATGTTTCTTCTTTCCATTCCTGTTCTCTGCAGTCTGCTGGTGTGCTTCTGCCTATCAGGGCCACCTCTCAGGTAGCAACACAGCTGCAACCAGCTCTAATCAGCACAGCCCTATACCAGTGAACTTTAGCCCTTCTATCATTGCCAGAGTGTAAGGCTCACTTGGTTTCCTTTTGTTGTACTTCTACAGCATCTTCCTTGTGAAACTGTGCATTCTTGTGTACCTCTTATAGCATCCAGTTCCTGATTCCACCGTGCTCCTGTCTACTTCCATTTATACATTCACAGTGCTCCTGCTGTCTGCTACCATCCATTTGCAGTTCTCCTGCTATCTGCTAGCATCCATTCACTGTGCTCCTCTCTACTACCATCCATTCACTGTATTCCACTCTGCTACCATTGGAGTTCACTCACCACCTTTCACTGGCTTCTTCCATTGCCCCAGGGCTGTTACTTGTTTAGCAACCTTCCATGGGCTGCAGCCAAGACCGTCCCCAC
This sequence comes from Limnodynastes dumerilii, assembly GCA_011038615.1. Lineage (NCBI taxonomy): Eukaryota > Metazoa > Chordata > Amphibia > Anura > Limnodynastidae > Limnodynastes > Limnodynastes dumerilii. The sequence continues at coordinate 37,415 of WWET01007835.1, read as the reverse complement.
CTTCAGGGGCTCCTGTGAACACCTGTCTATGGTTAGATTACGCTTACAGATATTCAGTTCCAAATACCAACAAACAAATATGTATACAACACCTAGCACCTTGGTGCTAACTACAGTAGAAGTTTTGTATTTGCTTCTCTGAACTCTAATAAACTGTTACAGATTTCACAAGGATACAACCAGGATCCCCCCAGTTAGTCAAAAGTTATGACAGTTATGCTGAGTGTAGTATACATATTTGTTTGCTGTGCGTGACTACAAATACCTGTAGACTATCTTACACTTGGAAAGGCAAATGCATTCCACTGGATGTACATGTAAAGAACCTACCTGTCTCATTGGCGTGTCCAGGTGTAGATCTGTAGCACAAGGTAGACAGTCCATTTTCACATAGCTGCCATGGTTCACCAGGGGCCATCGGGGAGACAGGGTGTCATCCTGGGACATCCTAGCCAGGTAATTATACCTGGCGGTAATGAACCAATCAAACATCCTGGTGTCATTGGCTCCAACACTGCACTGCAACATAAAAGTCATATGGCATGTGTTGAGCTCAGTTTGCAACATGTCATCAGAAGGAGGATATTAAAAGAAGATAGTTACAAGGCCATCATCAAAGACCAGTGGTGACAAGAGGACCAGTGGCAGATGGTGGCAAAGTAATCCAAAAAGAAGCAACCGGCAGGATGGAAAATGATCAACGTATGTTAAAATATACGGGGTTGTGAATCCAGCCCGATATTTGGTTTATATTGACACATAATTATTTTATGTTTGATTCCACCTTACCTATACATGAGCTTCACCAACCTATACCTATACATAGGCCAATTTGAGTAGGTGTTTCTTGTTATGACACCACTGATATTACCTTGTCAGAAGAACCAGGGTAGTCGCAGGAAAGACGGGCGAGGCGGACCAGGGTGCAGAGTCTAGCAGGATCTGGTTCTTCGTTACAGCCTCTAATGGTGAGGATAGTCTTGTGCGGCAGATTTACCCACAGGTCGCGGTCCCTTTGGGCAACACCCGGGAGAAGAAAAGAGAATGGAAGTGGGGCAGTGGGGTTGGATGAGAGATAAGGAGACAGTGGAAGAAGTAGTATCAGAAGGGACAGGACTGACTAACAACGAGTAACAGAAAACAGAACTGACTGGTGAGACGGACAGCACTGACTTACGAAACGAACAAGGGTACACACTCACACTCAAACCGCGGGATTCCCCTAAGGGAAACAAAAACAAGCACACAGGAGAAGGCAGGGTTAATGACAAGAGGGAATAAACAGCAAGGGCGAGTGGGGGAAATGCAAACAATGTGGTAACAGAGAGGTACTAGGCAGGATAACGATGGGGCAATCACTAATCACAGAAAATACAAGAGAAAGGCACAAGGCAAGGAAGCAGGCTAGAGCAACAGCAAGAAGCTATAACCAGTGCTGTTGCAAGGGCTGAACTGAATTAAAAAGGGTGCCTGACCAATGAGCAAGGCACAGGGATAGTGCCAATGCAGGAGATAAGCTGGCATCTGGTTGCTAGGTAACATCTAGACGCCAACCCGACACCCAGGGAGAATGTGTGTCCCTGGCAACACGCTATATGCTGGACCGGAAGGCGGGGAGACACAGAGAAGCAGAGTGCCGGAGAGGAGACGCCAGCAGCAACAGGAAGGGACCCAGTCAGGGGAACCCCAGGACGGCCAGCAGCGCGGTAAGCAGCAGGGGACCCCCGAAGCAGAGGTAAGTGTAACCGCAGCGCCGCGAACCTGCAGCGCTGCACAACATTTCTTTAGCGGAGCTCATATTGGGCAAACCTGCTGCTCTATAAATGCTTTATCGATTACCTATTTTTTATTTAGGATGGTGATTTGGTTTTAGCGCCATATTTTGTTTCATCACAATTCTTTTAAACTCAAATTCACTTTTCAGTTTCATAAATCCACTAAGAATTATTTGAACGTCACCCTCTCCTCCAATGACCAGTATATTATATCAACTAACTATTCTAAGCCTATTGATGCAAATAATTATTTGCACTTTAGAAGCAGCCATTATAAACCTTGGACTAACCCAATTCTATATGACAACTTGTTAGACTGTAGAAATTGCAGTAGAATGGAGGATTTTTATATACCAGCTAGGAGGATGCTAAATGATTTCCAGAATAGGGGATATCCTGCTTAATTATTAAAGACAGATAGGGCACTTAGTTTAGACACAGATATTCTTCTTGTCCCTAAAGAAACTGGAGATAAGCCAAGGTGTGGGATTGACTGAAATAGGAGATTGGGTGTTATCCATTTTCCCATTTATTAATAACCATAATAATAAGACAAATGCTATAAATATTAATAACTAATATCGATAATCATTGGGAATAATACAATTTGCGGCCTATTCAGCTTTTTTCGTCACGTCGAATATCTACAGAACCCGTGACATCTCAGGTGTTCTAATAAGGCATTATTTATTCCCTTCAACCTTTAAACTTTCATCCTATACCACGTCAACCATAGGCAGGAAATCCCAGCTATTATGCAATAAAGCATCACAGCTAAGGACCTGTCGGAGCTAACCACACTGTTCTCATTTATGACCGGGTCCTGAACAACCCAAGTATCACACAACCTATTGATATCCACAATCAATAACCAACAATTCCATGATAGTCGCTAAATCCCCACAGATCAGTCATCAAACTCCCCTATATGTGTATCTCAGCATCCATTTACTCTCTCATTTAGTAAAGGGAAAACATGAACAAATCAAGGATAACAACACATTTACTATATAGGATCAACTTGACATCAGGCATACATGTGTGTGTGATTGTGTGTAAGTGGAAACATGGAGATTATTCAGAAGGCCATGATGAAAGGTATCTACATGTGGAATCAGGTTATACAAAGGCTCAAAGTGAACCATGTGTATAGACACCAAGGTGAGATAAAAGGGGGTATACAGATGTAAATTAGGCAAAAATCCCACATGGTTTAAAGCATTCAGATCCTCCATGTTTACAGAGAGAAAGTAATACCAGGACATTTGTAATTTGTGAAGAAACGTAATGCTTAAGACTAAACAGTTTAGTAAATTAATGCTATACAGTATGTATTAGAATATTGTAGGTATAAGTAGCAGGATTTTTAAAAAACACAAAACAAACCAATATTGGCGCTCACTGAATCTTAATAGCCACTATTCTTGTGATTTTACCACCCAACGCAGCTGGTAAAGGGTTTGTGAATCCCTATTATCAATCAGGTGAGGACCCAACTGGAAAAATACCAAGAATATCCAGACTTTAAAACTAAAGATAGAGAAGTGAATGTAAATATACAAAAATTTGAAAGAGTCACAGTAGCTGATAAAATAGATAAATATCAGAGAGATCAGAATGACTATCAAACAGATCAAGTCCGCACATATAATAATAAATTAGTTGAAAAGTTTGGCCCCAGAAGGGGTAGGAATATGAATAATGGCCCTTACCCCACAAAAAGAAATTCCTCCAGATCACAATTTCATTCGACAAATAGAAACTCTTCTAGGTCACAATCTAAGGGGAATAAGACTACATCAAAACCCCTTCCTGGGAATAAAAAAGGAGGGAACACTAATGTCAAGGTCCCTTCCCCACCTGAGACATCAGGGATTAAGACTAACACCAACAGTAGTAATAAAGATATTTTATCCACCCGCCCCAAAGAGTTTCCTAAAATGAATGATCAAGGAAATTCCCATCTATCCCATACCACTAACAGTGGCAACCCCCATTTTTTAGGACCACGCCAAGTGGGTCTCAATGCATGGATTCACCCGAACCGCTTCGATATGCTTACCCCAAGCACTCCAAAGAGGTCAAGGTCAGATTCAGGGGAAGAAGAGGAGGGAGGAAGGCCTCCAACACACATAAAAAGGAACTGAAACCCATTGGTGTATTTAACCTCTCATCCAGGGTACTCTCTCCCGCACATAGCAAACTATTATCTAAGGGACATAGCTTCGCACTTGAAGCTGAGCCTAACATATTTGAATTATTTGTAGAACTGAATAGGTATATTCGTACTATGTGCAGGAGAAAGTACTTTGCAGGCAAGGAATTATCTTTTAACATATCTTCCTCCAAACAGCCAGAAATAATTCAATTTGACCTTGCTGATAAGGAAGCCCTGGCAATACTAGAGGATTTAAGATTGGAGAGTACAACCCAAGGGAAGTCAAATGACTTTCCTATGGCGAATGGGAATAAGAATAAAGCTTCATATAAATGCAAAAAAGAATCTGAATTTTTTCCCATGTCAAGTAGAGGGGCCTCTATTGATTGTTTTTACCAACTCACACTGACGAAATTTAAAGAACTATGTCATAATAACATACGGACAGATAGATCCAAGAATATTTCTAATCTTTCTGGGGCAGAAAAAATGGCCCTAAAAGATCTGAGGGAAGATTCCTCTGTAGTAATCAAAATGGCTAATAAGGGTGGGGGGGTAGTCCTGCAAGACAGGACAGATTATGTTAGAGAGGCCTTGCGGCTCTTGACTGACTCTACCAGTTATAAGGTACTACCCAGCAACCCCACCACTCAATATCTTACTGAACTTAGGACAATCCTTGATGATGCTCGCATGGAGGAAATAATTTGTAAATAGGAGTTTGATTTTTTATTTAACCCACACCCTGTCACAGCCACTTATTATCACCTACCTAAATTACGTAAGAGTTTGATTTCCCCACCAGGGCGACAAATCTGAATTTAGGACAATCCTTGATGATGCTGGCACGGAGGGAATAATTTGTAAAGAGGAGTTTGATTTTTTATTTAACCCACACCCTGTCACAGCCACTTATTATCACCTACCTAAATTACGTAAGAGTTTGATTTCACCACCAGGGCGACAAATTATTTTGGGTATAGGGTCTTTGACTTCTGCACTATCACATTATGTTGATTTGTTTTTGCAACCTGTTGTTAATTTCCTGCGTTCTTATTTAAGGGATTCAAAATACTTACTTGCACTTTTACAACATATTATTTGGGAACCTCACTACTTATTTATATCTTTAGATGTAGAATCACTGTATAGCAATATACCACATAAAAAAGGTCTAGAAGTAATTTTGAAAACATTAAAAAGTAAAGACAATTTGGATTTTCGATATATTGATTTTATAGGGAAAGCAATACAATTTATCTTATTACATAACTATTTTTTATTTGAGGAGGTGTTTTATTTACAGGTGATGGGAACGGCCATGGGGACACGCTTCTCCCCGAGCTACGCAAACCTATACATGGGGGACTTCGAGGAGCACCATGTGTGGGAGCGGTTCGGGGCAGAGCTGGTCCTCTATGGCCGTTATATAGATTATTTATTTATTATTTGGGGTAGATCGTTAGAAAAAGCCCAGGAGTTTGTTGAATCACTTAACTACGATGAATATAATTTAAAATTTACACATAGGATTGACCATAGTTCAATGGATTTTTTGGATTTATCACTTAGAGTGGAGGGTTCTGTTATAACAACCTCCACCTATAAGAAAAAAGTAGATGCCTCAACTATTCTACACTTTAAGAGCGCACATCTATATAGCTGGCGTAAGAACATTCCGAAAAGCCAATTGATTAGGCTAAAACGCAATTGTACATCCGAAGAAGTATTTCGACATCAGGCCGGGGAATTATTAGACACCTTGAAATATCGGGGCTATCCAAAACATATTCTGGATGGGGCCTTATCTGAGGTCTTAGATATGGATCGTAAGGAAAAGATTGACATCAATAGAATTGGAAATGGATCTAAGAAAAGCAACCAACTAGAAGATACAGTGAACGATAATAATAATAAAAAATTTTACATAGCGTTTGTATCAAAATTTAATAGATGTTCAACGCAGATTAGGAAAATGAAAAATGATCATTACCCAATTTTATACCAGGACCCAGTGTTAAGAAAGATTCTACCAGATAAGCCAAATGTGGTATTTAAGAAAAATTCCAATTTAAAAAACCTATTGGCACCATCGGTTTTAAAGTCCAGTAAAAAAGAACTGAGGAGCGACTCTATTCCAACCTGGCTTCCATCTAAACAACTAGGTTGTTACCGATGTGGAAATCAAAGATGTACTACATGCTATTTTATTTTACATCAAATAATAATTACCAATTTAACTCTACACCCTTTAATATCAGAGGGTTTATTAATTGCAGCACCTCATTTGTAATTTATGCCCTATTTTTCCCCTGTGACAAAATTTATATAGGACGAACTACCAGACCCCTTAAGGTCAGGTTTATGGAACATCGTAGAAATATACTCAACAAAAATATGAAGCACAGTGTTCCTAGACATTTTTGTGAAACACACGGAGGGAAAATAGAAGGCCTAAAATTACTGGGGTTAGAACATGTTCCAGTTACTATGAGAGGTGGAGATCGTTTTAAGAAACTATGCAGATAAGAGACCTACTGGATATTCTTGCTGAATGAAATGAATCCAGTAGGTCTCATTGAACAGATGGAATTAAATGGGATTTGTTAATGATATTTAAGTTGCAGTATAGATATTGGATCATAAGACAAAATTGAGTTATGAATTGCCTGGCCTAATGTTTATATTCTGTATAGTCAAGTACCCTAACGTTTACCTTCTATATAGGGAAGCATCTTGATGAAAACAAAATTAGTCTACTCCCCTGTGTATAGGGAAGTATTCTAACGTTGATTCTCTGTATGGGGAAGTATTTTAATGGAAACAAAATTTCCTATGAGCCCACTATACTATATGTTAACCATACTCTGTATCTTCCGCGGGTTGATGTTGATTTAGACCTTAAATTATATATACATGTTCGTCACTTTGTTACTAACTTGTGTGGTACTAGCTACAACAAAATGTAGAGCTGTCTGACTATTACCATAGTATACATATGAATATATCAAAAGGTAGAGCTATTTGATTATTACTATAGGATACATATGAATACAACGAGATTTAGATCACTGGGAGTTTATACACTGATATGCTATTTACTGTGGGTAGGGAAATGGGATGATTGAAGTAATCAAAGAAATTGTCCGGTAACCGGAACATTCTTATGCATACTATCGCACTAGGTATTACATATATGCTGTGAACATTATGATCATAATGATCTGTATATATCAAAGAAATTGTCCGGTAACCGGAACATTCTTATGCATACTATCGCACTAGGTATTACATATATGCTGTGAACATTATGATCATAATGATCTGTATATATCAAAGAAATTGTCCGGTAACCGGAACATTCTTATGCATACTATCGCACTAGGTATTACATATATGCTGTGAACATTATGATCATAATGATCTGTATATATCAAAGAAATTGTCCGGTAACCGGAACATTCTTATGCATACTATCGCACTAGGTATTACATATATGCTGTGAACATTATGATCATAATGATCTGTATATATCAAAGAAATTGTCCGGTAACCGGAACATTCTTATGCATACTATCGCACTAGGTATTACATATATGCTGTGAACATTATGATCATAATGATCTGTATATATCAAAGAAATTGTCCGGTAACCGGAACATTCTTATGCATACTATCGCACTAGGTATTACATATATGCTGTGAACATTATGATCATAATGATCTGTATATATCAAAGAAATTGTCCGGTAACCGGAACATTCTTATGCATACTATCGCACTAGGTATTACATATATGCTGTGAACATTATGATCATAATGATCTGTATATATCAAAGAAATTGTCCGGTAACCGGAACATTCTTATGCATACTATCGCACTAGGTATTACATATATGCTGTGAACATTATGATCATAATGATCTGTATATATCAAAGAAATTGTCCGGTAACCGGAACATTCTTATGCATACTATCGCACTAGGTATTACATATATGCTGTGAACATTATGATCATAATGATCTGTATATATCAAAGAAATTGTCCGGTAACCGGAACATTCTTATGCATACTATCGCACTAGGTATTACATATATGCTGTGAACATTATGATCATAATGATCTGTATATATCAAAGAAATTGTCCGGTAACCGGAACATTCTTATGCATACTATCGCACTAGGTATTACATATATGCTGTGAACATTATGATCATAATGATCTGTATATATCAAAGAAATTGTCCGGTAACCGGAACATTCTTATGCATACTATCGCACTAGGTATTACATATATGCTGTGAACATTATGATCATAATGATCTGTATATATCAAAGAAATTGTCCGGTAACCGGAACATTCTTATGCATACTATCGCACTAGGTATTACATATATGCTGTGAACATTATGATCATAATGATCTGTATATATCAAAGAAATTGTCCGGTAACCGGAACATTCTTATGCATACTATCGCACTAGGTATTACATATATGCTGTGAACATTATGATCATAATGATCTGTATATATCAAAGAAATTGTCCGGTAACCGGAACATTCTTATGCATACTATCGCACTAGGTATTACATATATGCTGTGAACATTATGATCATAATGATCTGTATATATCAAAGAAATTGTCCGGTAACCGGAACATTCTTATGCATACTATCGCACTAGGTATTACATATATGCTGTGAACATTATGATCATAATGATCTGTATATATCAAAGAAATTGTCCGGTAACCGGAACATTCTTATGCATACTATCGCACTAGGTATTACATATATGCTGTGAACATTATGATCATAATGATCTGTATATATCAAAGAAATTGTCCGGTAACCGGAACATTCTTATGCATACTATCGCACTAGGTATTACATATATGCTGTGAACATTATGATCATAATGATCTGTATATATCAAAGAAATTGTCCGGTAACCGGAACATTCTTATGCATACTATCGCACTAGGTATTACATATATGCTGTGAACATTATGATCATAATGATCTGTATATATCAAAGAAATTGTCCGGTAACCGGAACATTCTTATGCATACTATCGCACTAGGTATTACATATATGCTGTGAACATTATGATCATAATGATCTGTATATATCAAAGAAATTGTCCGGTAACCGGAACATTCTTATGCATACTATCGCACTAGGTATTACATATATGCTGTGAACATTATGATCATAATGATCTGTATATATCAAAGAAATTGTCCGGTAACCGGAACATTCTTATGCATACTATCGCACTAGGTATTACATATATGCTGTGAACATTATGATCATAATGATCTGTATATATCAAAGAAATTGTCCGGTAACCGGAACATTCTTATGCATACTATCGCACTAGGTATTACATATATGCTGTGAACATTATGATCATAATGATCTGTATATATCAAAGAAATTGTCCGGTAACCGGAACATTCTTATGCATACTATCGCACTAGGTATTACATATATGCTGTGAACATTATGATCATAATGATCTGTATATATCAAAGAAATTGTCCGGTAACCGGAACATTCTTATGCATACTATCGCACTAGGTATTACATATATGCTGTGAACATTATGATCATAATGATCTGTATATATCAAAGAAATTGTCCGGTAACCGGAACATTCTTATGCATACTATCGCACTAGGTATTACATATATGCTGTGAACATTATGATCATAATGATCTGTATATATCAAAGAAATTGTCCGGTAACCGGAACATTCTTATGCATACTATCGCACTAGGTATTACATATATGCTGTGAACATTATGATCATAATGATCTGTATATATCAAAGAAATTGTCCGGTAACCGGAACATTCTTATGCATACTATCGCACTAGGTATTACATATATGCTGTGAACATTATGATCATAATGATCTGTATATATCAAAGAAATTGTCCGGTAACCGGAACATTCTTATGCATACTATCGCACTAGGTATTACATATATGCTGTGAACATTATGATCATAATGATCTGTATATATCAAAGAAATTGTCCGGTAACCGGAACATTCTTATGCATACTATCGCACTAGGTATTACATATATGCTGTGAACATTATGATCATAATGATCTGTATATATCAAAGAAATTGTCCGGTAACCGGAACATTCTTATGCATACTATCGCACTAGGTATTACATATATGCTGTGAACATTATGATCATAATGATCTGTATATATCAAAGAAATTGTCCGGTAACCGGAACATTCTTATGCATACTATCGCACTAGGTATTACATATATGCTGTGAACATTATGATCATAATGATCTGTATATATCAAAGAAATTGTCCGGTAACCGGAACATTCTTATGCATACTATCGCACTAGGTATTACATATATGCTGTGAACATTATGATCATAATGATCTGTATATATCAAAGAAATTGTCCGGTAACCGGAACATTCTTATGCATACTATCGCACTAGGTATTACATATATGCTGTGAACATTATGATCATAATGATCTGTATATATCAAAGAAATTGTCCGGTAACCGGAACATTCTTATGCATACTATCGCACTAGGTATTACATATATGCTGTGAACATTATGATCATAATGATCTGTATATATCAAAGAAATTGTCCGGTAACCGGAACATTCTTATGCATACTATCGCACTAGGTATTACATATATGCTGTGAACATTATGATCATAATGATCTGTATATATCAAAGAAATTGTCCGGTAACCGGAACATTCTTATGCATACTATCGCACTAGGTATTACATATATGCTGTGAACATTATGATCATAATGATCTGTATATATCAAAGAAATTGTCCGGTAACCGGAACATTCTTATGCATACTATCGCACTAGGTATTACATATATGCTGTGAACATTATGATCATAATGATCTGTATATATCAAAGAAATTGTCCGGTAACCGGAACATTCTTATGCATACTATCGCACTAGGTATTACATATATGCTGTGAACATTATGATCATAATGATCTGTATATATCAAAGAAATTGTCCGGTAACCGGAACATTCTTATGCATACTATCGCACTAGGTATTACATATATGCTGTGAACATTATGATCATAATGATCTGTATATATCAAAGAAATTGTCCGGTAACCGGAACATTCTTATGCATACTATCGCACTAGGTATTACATATATGCTGTGAACATTATGATCATAATGATCTGTATATATCAAAGAAATTGTCCGGTAACCGGAACATTCTTATGCATACTATCGCACTAGGTATTACATATATGCTGTGAACATTATGATCATAATGATCTGTATATATCAAAGAAATTGTCCGGTAACCGGAACATTCTTATGCATACTATCGCACTAGGTATTACATATATGCTGTGAACATTATGATCATAATGATCTGTATATATCAAAGAAATTGTCCGGTAACCGGAACATTCTTATGCATACTATCGCACTAGGTATTACATATATGCTGTGAACATTATGATCATAATGATCTGTATATATCAAAGAAATTGTCCGGTAACCGGAACATTCTTATGCATACTATCGCACTAGGTATTACATATATGCTGTGAACATTATGATCATAATGATCTGTATATATCAAAGAAATTGTCCGGTAACCGGAACATTCTTATGCATACTATCGCACTAGGTATTACATATATGCTGTGAACATTATGATCATAATGATCTGTATATATCAAAGAAATTGTCCGGTAACCGGAACATTCTTATGCATACTATCGCACTAGGTATTACATATATGCTGTGAACATTATGATCATAATGATCTGTATATATCAAAGAAATTGTCCGGTAACCGGAACATTCTTATGCATACTATCGCACTAGGTATTACATATATGCTGTGAACATTATGATCATAATGATCTGTATATATCAAAGAAATTGTCCGGTAACCGGAACATTCTTATGCATACTATCGCACTAGGTATTACATATATGCTGTGAACATTATGATCATAATGATCTGTATATATCAAAGAAATTGTCCGGTAACCGGAACATTCTTATGCATACTATCGCACTAGGTATTACATATATGCTGTGAACATTATGATCATAATGATCTGTATATATCAAAGAAATTGTCCGGTAACCGGAACATTCTTATGCATACTATCGCACTAGGTATTACATATATGCTGTGAACATTATGATCATAATGATCTGTATATATCAAAGAAATTGTCCGGTAACCGGAACATTCTTATGCATACTATCGCACTAGGTATTACATATATGCTGTGAACATTATGATCATAATGATCTGTATATATCAAAGAAATTGTCCGGTAACCGGAACATTCTTATGCATACTATCGCACTAGGTATTACATATATGCTGTGAACATTATGATCATAATGATCTGTATATATCAAAGAAATTGTCCGGTAACCGGAACATTCTTATGCATACTATCGCACTAGGTATTACATATATGCTGTGAACATTATGATCATAATGATCTGTATATATCAAAGAAATTGTCCGGTAACCGGAACATTCTTATGCATACTATCGCACTAGGTATTACATATATGCTGTGAACATTATGATCATAATGATCTGTATATATCAAAGAAATTGTCCGGTAACCGGAACATTCTTATGCATACTATCGCACTAGGTATTACATATATGCTGTGAACATTATGATCATAATGATCTGTATATATCAAAGAAATTGTCCGGTAACCGGAACATTCTTATGCATACTATCGCACTAGGTATTACATATATGCTGTGAACATTATGATCATAATGATCTGTATATATCAAAGAAATTGTCCGGTAACCGGAACATTCTTATGCATACTATCGCACTAGGTATTACATATATGCTGTGAACATTATGATCATAATGATCTGTATATATCAAAGAAATTGTCCGGTAACCGGAACATTCTTATGCATACTATCGCACTAGGTATTACATATATGCTGTGAACATTATGATCATAATGATCTGTATATATCAAAGAAATTGTCCGGTAACCGGAACATTCTTATGCATACTATCGCACTAGGTATTACATATATGCTGTGAACATTATGATCATAATGATCTGTATATATCAAAGAAATTGTCCGGTAACCGGAACATTCTTATGCATACTATCGCACTAGGTATTACATATATGCTGTGAACATTATGATCATAATGATCTGTATATATCAAAGAAATTGTCCGGTAACCGGAACATTCTTATGCATACTATCGCACTAGGTATTACATATATGCTGTGAACATTATGATCATAATGATCTGTATATATCAAAGAAATTGTCCGGTAACCGGAACATTCTTATGCATACTATCGCACTAGGTATTACATATATGCTGTGAACATTATGATCATAATGATCTGTATATATCAAAGAAATTGTCCGGTAACCGGAACATTCTTATGCATACTATCGCACTAGGTATTACATATATGCTGTGAACATTATGATCATAATGATCTGTATATATCAAAGAAATTGTCCGGTAACCGGAACATTCTTATGCATACTATCGCACTAGGTATTACATATATGCTGTGAACATTATGATCATAATGATCTGTATATATCAAAGAAATTGTCCGGTAACCGGAACATTCTTATGCATACTATCGCACTAGGTATTACATATATGCTGTGAACATTATGATCATAATGATCTGTATATATCAAAGAAATTGTCCGGTAACCGGAACATTCTTATGCATACTATCGCACTAGGTATTACATATATGCTGTGAACATTATGATCATAATGATCTGTATATATCAAAGAAATTGTCCGGTAACCGGAACATTCTTATGCATACTATCGCACTAGGTATTACATATATGCTGTGAACATTATGATCATAATGATCTGTATATATCAAAGAAATTGTCCGGTAACCGGAACATTCTTATGCATACTATCGCACTAGGTATTACATATATGCTGTGAACATTATGATCATAATGATCTGTATATATCAAAGAAATTGTCCGGTAACCGGAACATTCTTATGCATACTATCGCACTAGGTATTACATATATGCTGTGAACATTATGATCATAATGATCTGTATATATCAAAGAAATTGTCCGGTAACCGGAACATTCTTATGCATACTATCGCACTAGGTATTACATATATGCTGTGAACATTATGATCATAATGATCTGTATATATCAAAGAAATTGTCCGGTAACCGGAACATTCTTATGCATACTATCGCACTAGGTATTACATATATGCTGTGAACATTATGATCATAATGATCTGTATATATCAAAGAAATTGTCCGGTAACCGGAACATTCTTATGCATACTATCGCACTAGGTATTACATATATGCTGTGAACATTATGATCATAATGATCTGTATATATCAAAGAAATTGTCCGGTAACCGGAACATTCTTATGCATACTATCGCACTAGGTATTACATATATGCTGTGAACATTATGATCATAATGATCTGTATATATCAAAGAAATTGTCCGGTAACCGGAACATTCTTATGCATACTATCGCACTAGGTATTACATATATGCTGTGAACATTATGATCATAATGATCTGTATATATCAAAGAAATTGTCCGGTAACCGGAACATTCTTATGCATACTATCGCACTAGGTATTACATATATGCTGTGAACATTATGATCATAATGATCTGTATATATCAAAGAAATTGTCCGGTAACCGGAACATTCTTATGCATACTATCGCACTAGGTATTACATATATGCTGTGAACATTATGATCATAATGATCTGTATATATCAAAGAAATTGTCCGGTAACCGGAACATTCTTATGCATACTATCGCACTAGGTATTACATATATGCTGTGAACATTATGATCATAATGATCTGTATATATCAAAGAAATTGTCCGGTAACCGGAACATTCTTATGCATACTATCGCACTAGGTATTACATATATGCTGTGAACATTATGATCATAATGATCTGTATATATCAAAGAAATTGTCCGGTAACCGGAACATTCTTATGCATACTATCGCACTAGGTATTACATATATGCTGTGAACATTATGATCATAATGATCTGTATATATCAAAGAAATTGTCCGGTAACCGGAACATTCTTATGCATACTATCGCACTAGGTATTACATATATGCTGTGAACATTATGATCATAATGATCTGTATATATCAAAGAAATTGTCCGGTAACCGGAACATTCTTATGCATACTATCGCACTAGGTATTACATATATGCTGTGAACATTATGATCATAATGATCTGTCCCCTCCTTCTCCCCAGTATTAACCATAATATACCACAAGTCCCCCTCAGTTACTTACTTACCTGTCACCTTCCTCCTCTGCGGCGCTATGTCTGCAGACAGGAAGTGCTCATACAGGAAGTTCCTGTATGAGCTGCAGAGCGATGTTCTGTGAGTACTTCTGCAGCAGCTCATACAGGAACTCCTGTATGAGCGCTGCTGCCAGGTTGTATAACGGAGGGGGGGTCCGGCACCATGCTGGATAGGCGCCGGACATTCCCCCGCTCACCGCTATACTGATTGGCAGCGTTCCTACAGGAGAATGTATGAACGCTGCTAATCTGTATAGCGGGGTGCGGGGGGATGTCCGGTGCCTATCCAGCATGGCGCCGGGATGCACCGCATCCCCTCGCGGAGCGGGTCGTGCCGGCCCTGTCTCTGGGGCTTGAGCATTCCTAATTTGTGTCTACATCTGAATTTCCTATTTGAATTATTATTAGTATTTACAATATTTTAGACATTGGGCCAGATCCTAAGCTAACTACACTAGCGTATTTACACTTGGCAATAATGTAATTTCACCCACTTGTATTTACTGCGCATGCTCATGGCAGATGTTGCGCCATGTAACTCCTAAAGTATGTACCATCAGCGTACATATGAATGAAGGGGCGGGGGCATCAATACGACACATAATTACGCTTTAGAGGCGGGGGGCATTTCAATTGGACAGTGTGGTCTGGGTTTGGCCGTCACGTACGTAAATGCATTACGTACGTCAGTACTTATGCTTTGAAAAGTTAAGGTAGCGTTTTGGCAGTGTAAAACGGGCAAAGTACATACGACCGAGGGGAATGCCTAGGGGAGTGCATAGTAATTACACTATGCGTTGTAACGTAACTAGCCCATAGGTCTGGATCTACCTCATTGTTCTTATTATTAGAATATATCATTTATAATCAGAACACGCATAACTGATTTATTTAGAAAGATCTCCCATGCTGCATAGTATTTTTGTTCATATTTGTGATTCTAAATAACTACTTTTATTTGTCTACTCATTTTATGCAAACATTGTTATACTCTAACTGTTCAGAAACCTGATTTAGGGATTAATTTTATAACTTATGAATAAAATATAGCCTTTATTTATATTTTATAAGTGAATTTACAAGTTTGAAACCACATTAACACCACTCTTAATATATTTTCTGTGCATATTGTGGAGATCTATGTCATTCCTTAAGAGAACTACACTCATGGTATTAAATCAAATGACTTACTGTACTTGTACAGTAATTTGCAACAAATTGATGGTATGTTTAGAGTGTACCATTTGTAATATAAAAGAAACCCATCTAAATGCTTTTGCCTTTATCTCTTAAGAAAACAGACAGACTATTGCCTAAAGACCTCAAGTCTAGAAGATCTCTGCTCACTGAACATGTGTATTACAACACAGAATGAATTTTGCCTTTTGATGTCTCTTGTACAAAATGCAGTGCATAATTCTGTGAAAGAGCAATTTACCAAATTGCTTCCTTATGAATACAATATAAACACTTCACAACTGCTGACAAGGCAAAAACGCCTAGCAACTGTTGAGATCAACATAGCATTTCGGTTGGAGAAAACTTAAAGTAAACGTTTGTTTTAAATTTGTTTCCACAAAATCCTTTTTTAGATTTTTGTAACTTTTTTTGGTCATAAAAGAAGTTACTGTCTATAGACTTATGTTAATAATCAAACATCAAGCATCATATTCTGACAGTACACCAGGCATGATATTCTTGTTGTATCATTAGATTTAGGGCATATAGTGGGGATCTTTGATTTTCTGCAGGTGCAGTATGACTTAATGCTTTGATTAATCTACATGTTCTCATACAAGAATGGGAATTTGTATCCAAGTTAAATTAATAAATGTCAAGAAATTACCTGTTTTTACAAAATCTATTCTTTGAAGTATGGAGACAGTGTTCTGTTTAGTTCAGATGTATATCAGTGCAGCTTTTGCACATTTGTAGTCTGTTCATTCCGTTTTACTTAGTCACATTGTGAGCCCAGCATACATAATTAACAAAAGCCTCAAATCTCCTTGGAACGTTGTGAATTCCCACAGGAATTTGGTGAAATACTGTCAACACAGTAAAATAAAAAAGAGTTCCTACAGTTTTCAGCTAAGAAACATTGTAAAGTTGTGGCTATTCAGGTGTTGGTAAAGTCCTAGCAGAATAGGCATAGCTAATAGCTGACAGAGATTGATGACACTTGTCATAACACCTGAAGTGCCACGGGTTGCAAAAACTATCTGTACCTAATCAAAACAAGTTGCAATGTGAAGGGTATATATAAATTATTTTGAATGAACTAGGAAGCTCCAACTGAAATCTAGTTCTGTTTGCACAAGTTTTACATGGTTTACATGGTTTTTAGCAAAAAAGTACATTTGCTCCTGTTTATTTTTAAAGCTGAATCAGCTCCCATGATACCATTTGGGCAGTTTGCAGGTATGCTATTTATTAAAGTGTCTCCACTAAGTTTGAGTTGCAGCATTAGGTAAAAGAAAGAGGGGCAATGCAGAAATGTGGGGAAATTGTATAAAGAGTGTGGGCAAACCAGTGGCAAACGCAGGATTTTGAAAGGGGGGTTTCTACATTAAGGAATTGCTTTGGTTATTGGCTGTAACAAGTCCTGTGCTGATATTTTTTTTAATAGGTGATTTATAAGTTACTTCTTTCACCAGTAAAATAGTAGTTTTATATTGCAGGAACAGATCTAATAGTAATAGTAGTATACAATGCATTAGTAGAGCACATTACACAATGTACAGAGCCTGTGTCAGTGCATAAGCACTGTTGTATTTGTAGTGACCCATTCACCATCTTCCTCCATGTCAGCCCAGATCACATGGCCGCTAAGCCACACCCCTCCACGGCACCCACGCCCCTTTTGAATTTTCAAATTTTTTGCTCATTTTTCAATATTTTTTTTTTCATTTTTCAATCTGTGGGCAACCAGAAACCCCCTCCCCCCGGGTGCGCCACTGCAAACTTTTGAAGAGAAGATACTGAGTTCTACAGTAATTGTGAAATCAGAGTACACTATAAAAACCTAGGGCCGTATTCACAGACCCATTTTTTAAAAGTATGCAATTACGCGCACGCGTTTGGCAAGACAACACCCACCAACACCCATGACACTCCCCTCTCCCGGCCATGCAATTGTAGACTTACACCTCCATAGACCACTCTGATCTTTAAGTGTGTACTTACGTATATGTCTTCTGTGTGTGCGATTCTCAAGCGCGGCTATAAAGAATTTATAAAAGAATTTTTAAAAGCCTCCCCCACCCACTTTCATGTAAATGTTCAAGTACGTATTTATACGCCGCCCATCCGTACGTATGTCCCCAAGTGCGATTCACATGTCCGTACCTAAAGCACTTAACGTAACTTACGTAAATAAAGTTACTACACATATGCAGTTAAAATGTACCTAAAAATACGCACACAACTCCACGTGCAAACGGATCTGTGAATACAGTCCCTAGTCCATTGTAATTATAAAATAAGTGTCAGTAAGCATGTGCAGCAGAGAACAAATCTGAAGCTGTGGTCATTGTTGGAGAAAGATCTCACCAGGGACCACAGTAGAGCTAAATATATATAAATAAGCTGCATAGGCCAAGTTTGTTTTCTGATTATATAAAACTGGAAATGTTCATCAATAATCACTTAGAAAGACGCATCAAACTAAGACACATAACTCTGCCCATCTGTGTAAAGGCTATCTTTGCCTCCAGAGAAATTTTACAAATGTCATGACATTTTAAGGTGACACAAGCATACAGTATTTTATTGTTGTGTAATTACATATGTCTAATAAGTCAATGTTTAATGATAATTTAATTTTTTTTAAAAACACAGAGAATACAAAAATACATTAAAAGCTGGGCACACACTACACTTTTTACTCAAGATGCAATAATTTGAATGATCTTTGTAACGACAGGTTCTCACAATTTTTCTACCGATTCATTGTACATCGGAAAAATTATGCTATCTATAAAATCAATTCAAACCAGGGGCATCACAACATCTTTTGTTTGGCAAGGGGCAAGAAATTAGCCTTCCCCTTGGCTCACACACCCTGCCATCCTCTTGGTGCTCCCCTCTTCCCTTGGTCCTTGGTTTTTCCCCCCTTACTTACTCTTCTGAAACTTCTCCTCTCCTCTGCAGCATGCTCTCTTCTCACTGAATGACGCTGATTGTGACCTTGGGGTCACACCAGTGTCACTAAGATGGGAGGTAGCTAGGCAGGACAGGAGACGCTGACAGAGGATTGCACCGACTGCCTGGCACTGTCTCTGTGCAATCCTTTGCTGGCACTTTTCTCTCAGCACCCAACCTC
>WWET01007835.1:5860-17756 GCA_011038615.1 Limnodynastes dumerilii | reverse complement strand
TCCTCGCCCCCCCCCCCCCCCCCCCCCCCTTCTTATTTGGGGGGAAGGTGAGGGGGCAAGATTCATACCTGTAGATAAATAAATAAGATAAATTGTTTTAAAAGTAAACAGCATACTAAGAGTTAATAAGTAAAGAGTGCACAAGAGTGTACAGTCTGATTGCAACAGGCACTGGCATAATGTAAGTATTCTTGTTGCAGATTAAATATGTCTCATCCTAATTTAATTTTAAGGTTTTACTTGGCCAGACATGAGCTGTTTTAAGAGAGTAATGTATAAGATATTGCCAGAGGTGGTTATTTTCCCTCCCAAATGAATTGCACTCTCACATATAAAATGTAGAAGGTATTATTGTGGCTTACAAATGTATAGGCAGAGTGGTGCCGTGAAAACTAGGTTTACATGATGGATAGCAGTTATTCGGGCAGCTTGCTCAGGCAGATTACAATAGAAGTTTGTGGGAGTAGCAATTTATCTTGTACTGAAACCAGATATGTGTTCTTTTTTTGTTTATTTTAAAATAACTGCCTAACATCTTTGTTCAGCAGACATTTATCTTGTGGGTTTTCTGTAGTATGTGAGAGTATATCACTTTTCAGAAATGCTATTATCATTGTTAGAGTACAAATAAATAAGTTAACTTAAGTTAAATAGCAGACTTTACAATTAACCCTTTACATCTATATTTCTACATTGTTTTCAATTATTTTTTAAATAATACATTTTATAAGATTGATTACCTTTTTAAACCGAATGAGGAAATTTCAAATAGTAAACTGTTTTTTTAAAAAAATCTTTTCCAAATAACCAAACCTCTAACATTACTTCT
This sequence comes from Limnodynastes dumerilii, assembly GCA_011038615.1. Classification (NCBI taxonomy): domain Eukaryota; kingdom Metazoa; phylum Chordata; class Amphibia; order Anura; family Limnodynastidae; genus Limnodynastes; species Limnodynastes dumerilii. Next base: position 16,927 of record WWET01007835.1, on the reverse strand, counting down.
GGTTTCAAAAAGTCATCATATAGTAAGTATCATGTAAACCAAATCTTTCATTTGTGTACAAGAACGGAAATAAATGGAGTCCAGGGGCTAGATTTGCTAAGTTGTGGAATAAGAAAAGTAGAGATGTAGCCCATAGTAAATCAGATTCTAGCTGACATTCTCTAGTATGCAATAGGAAAATGAAAGCTAGATTCTGATTGGTTGCTATGGATATCTTCACTTTCCCTTTTCTGCAGCCCCCTCAGCAGGCTGCAGGTTCCACCATTATAACCAAGACATAGGAAATAACCACAGAGTCATTCACTACAGGGAGCAATGGACATTTGCTATTAGCAGTGGTAACTAGGTAGTCCAACCATCGCTACATGAGTAAGGTGAGCCAAGACTGAACTAAATAATTTCAATGTAAAAAGAATGCATTAGATGCATGAGTAATCATGATTAACATTCGTTCATTCCTTGTATCAGAAACAATTAACAATACCAGGTATCCTTCTTGCAGGCCTTTTAAAACACACAGAACCAGAGGCAGATCTACGTCCGACACCCAACTTACAAACGTGAAGTGCGTAAGTTGAGTATCTGGGGGGAGTGGAGCTTGCACACTCTAGGGGCCTCATTCACTAAACGCGATTTTGCTAAAATCACGTGATTTTGAGCTTAAAATTCGCCAAAGGCGATTCACTAAGCTAAGCTTGCTCAGGCAGATTACAATAGAAGTTTGTGGGAGTAGCAATTTATCTTGTACTGAAACCAGATATGTGTTCTTTTTTTGTTTATTTTAAAATAACTGCCTAACATCTTTGTTCAGCAGACATTTATCTTGTGGGTTTTCTGTAGTATGTGAGAGTATATCACTTTTCAGAAATGCTATTATCATTGTTAGAATACAAATAAATAAGTTAACTTAAGTTAAATAGCAGACTTTACAATTAACCCTTTACATCTATATTTCTACATTGTTTTCAATTATTTTTTAAATAATACATTTTATAAGATTGATTACCTTTTTAAACCGAATGAGGAAATTTCAAATAGTAAACTGTTTTTTTAAAAAAATCTTTTCCAAATAACCAAACCTCTAACATTACTTCTGGTTTCAAAAAGTCATCATATAGTAAGTATCATGTAAACCAAATCTTTCATTTGTGTACAAGAACGGAAATAAATGGAGTCCAGGGGCTAGATTTGCTAAGTTGTGGAATAAGAAAAGTAGAGATGTAGCCCATAGTAAATCAGATTCTAGCTGACATTCTCTAGTATGCAATAGGAAAATGAAAGCTAGATTCTGATTGGTTGCTATGGATATCTTCACTTTCCCTTTTCTGCAGCCCCCTCAGCAGGCTGCAGGTTCCACCATTATAACCAAGACATAGGAAATAACCACAGAGTCATTCACTACAGGGAGCAATGGACATTTGCTATTAGCAGTGGTAACTAGGTAGTCCAACCATCGCTACATGAGTAAGGTGAGCCAAGACTGAACTAAATAATTTCAATGTAAAAAGAATGCATTAGATGCACGAGTAATCATGATTAACATTCGTTCATTCCTTGTATCAGAAACAATTAGCAATACCAGGTATCCTTCTTGCAGGCCTTTTAAAACACACAGAACCAGAGGCAGATCTATGTCTGACACCCAACTTACACACGTGAAGTGCGTAAGTCGAGTATCTGGGGGGAGGGGAGCTTGCACACTCTAGATGTTAAATGCGGAAGTCAGTTTGTACAATAGGAAATCCGTGCGATGGGGCAAGTCTTCTCATCCACCTGCCAAAAGAATGTATTTAAATTTTACTGCGTGAATGGTTTAAGTCTGTAAAACCGCTGATCCACACATCAGTCTTAAGTATGCTTTATGGCAGCGTATCTGCCCTTAAATCAGCATGAGAGAGGGGTGTGACAAGGGAGTTCATTTCCCTCCTCTGTGTGAACTTTCAGACCCACTCCCGTATTGGAAATGTGCGAGGGTCTGGATCAGGTCCACAGTTTTTAACACACAGAATAAAGCCTGTGACATTGTTTCAGACCTATTGATTTAATCAACAACACACTTTTTCTCTGCAATATAAAATTTTGACAGAATATGTAAATTTACAACAACAAGTGACAAATTTTAAAATATGTTCTAAAACCTGAAAATAACCTCTTTGCCTTAAATAGGTTTTTTTGAGGGGTCAGTTCTAGCTTTCTCTGCTGATTTTGTGAACGGCAGTACAAGAAAACATGTCATGGTCACATTTATAGAGATACTGTACATCTACTATTGAGTACTAAGCATCGCTTACTGCCTCTGCTCTTGTTAAAAGAAGATCTAAGTGATTGTTTTTCTGAGCTAGCTTCAGCATATGCAATTACACAGCCAAGGAAGAATCTGTACAAGTGAAAACAACAAATTAAAGGGCATCAAAATATGACCATAAATAACAATTTTGCGAAGTGAATATTTTTTCTATTATATTTTGTATTATGGTTCTTTTCTGACCAGCTTTTACTATAAAGGTGAATTATAAGCAATTGTAAATTTTTCCAGTTTCTCATGTTTGTCCTAATTACAGTGGCTCTAATATATGATTTATAGAAAAGCACATGGGGCCGGATCCAGAACAACGTCCCTCAGCGGAAATACGTCCGTCATATGCCGATGACAGTTACTGCGCATGCGTAGTGACTATTTTACGTTATCTACATATTGTTTTGTTACGTAGATTGCGTATATGGGACCGCATTTACGCAATCTATGTAACAAAACGATACGTAGATAACGTAAAATTGTTACTACGGATGCACAGTAACTGTCATCGGCATCTGACTGACGTATTTCCGCCGAGGGACATTGTTCTGGATCCGTCCCATGGTCTTGATACAGTTATTTATTCAGCCTTTAAAGTCAAATCATTTTTCTCATACTGTGATATAGCTGCAAATGTGTGAACATGTAGAAGACTAAGGGGCATTGAACCATCAGTATATATGTGGAATCAGCATAAAATGTGCAAATTCCTGCATATTATGGTATTAGCTATAAGCTCAGTTCTTCTCGCACCCCTGTGAGATGGTTTGAGAATTGGCAGGAAATATATCTTGCATTTATAAATTCAGGAAAACACTATACCAGTTAAATGCCTATACAAATTAAATACCCTAAAAGCACTCCACTCTACTAGTAACATGCTATGCTATAACCAATATGTTTATCAATAACTAATTCAAATATATGAATCTCTGTTTATGCAGGTACAATATATGCATATATTTAAAATATAGAATGTTTCTTGTCTTTTTTGTACTGTGTGTGGATTAGAAGTACTTTTTTTAATTGAAAAATTAGCTGTTAATAGAATTTTGCATAAAGATAAAGGGACATCATTTAACTTTTAGTGATTATTTAATATTAAACCTGTTTAATAAGAAATGTAACTGAATAACTCTCAATGCAGATATTGTAAGTTATTTTAAAGATAATGAAATTGAGTATCCTAGTTTCCATAGTTTTAGGGCCAAGAATTACTACACAAGACAAGGATTTAGTTGAATAAAGGATCTGAATTTCTGAAATAGGAAATTTGAGATAGGTTAGATAAGTACAACCTCAACCCAGGCAGTAAAGGGTATTCATTTTCTGATTGTCAGAAAAAGGTTATTTCATTTTGTTTCATCTGTATATTATCAGGGGACTCTATCAGAAATAAAACTCCACTTGATCATCTACATTTGTAATATAAAATAAATAAAGAATACAAGTTTGGAATCACAAAGTTGATTCTGTTTACTGCATATTTTTGACTAATTTTATGGTCAAAATTAGATGCAAAAGATAATTAGTTACAGGCATATTTTTATCTAAGAAAGAAAACTTCAAATAGTGCTAAACAAAAAAATCCAGAAGTGAAACAAAGTAACAAAATATTTATTTATTAAACACTAGCGTAGCGAGCATCATACGAAAGTTAGTTCCATACGCGCCCATTTCCTAGGAAAATGTGGGGGAGTCTGGATGCGGTTCTTACAGAGGAAAGTTACTTCTGTGTTAAATCATGTTGATTGCAGGGGAGTCATATTTCATCTGTTGCAAAAAGTATTTGAGTTGAGAGGTGATGTTTCCCAGCCCAAGTCTAAATAACAGTGTAAAAGTAAAGCTGATCAGTATCTGTGTGCAGTAAGCAATTCAAAGATATATCCCTGCATGCAAAGATTACAATTAACTTGACTCCCTCTGCAATCAACATGGTTTTGCCCAGGAGTATTTTCCTCTCTAATTTTCAAGCTCCTTCTTAAGTCTGAATCAGGCCCTGTGAGTCCGGGATGTGACTGACCACCAGAGGTTTCAGTAAAGGCACATGGAAGGTGTTGGGAATTCGTAGGGAAGATGGTAATTCCATAAAAATATATATAGGTTCACAATATGATGGCACAATCTCTATCTAATAGCAGACTACCCATATCATTAACACTTCCAACAATGTGTAAAGAGTACGACAATATAATAAATATGGAGTATACAGTGTGCACTGGGGGAAACAGTATATGTGGTAAAAAAAGGACAAAAATAAATAAATAAAATAAATTGGAAATAGTCATGATGGTATAACAAATGTGTAAAAAAAAAAGTAAATACCACCAAAAATATGCTTGACAAACATCTAATCTACCCAAAGAATCGATTATAAACAGAAAATCTCCCAAAAAATCAATAACTTCTAAAGAATCAGTAATAAAAAAACTGGACTGGACTGGTTTTTTTTTTACCCGTATATACTGTTTCCCCCAGCGTACTCTGTATACTGCATATTTATTATTAAGAAGGTAATTACAACCTGACTCCTATTGGACTTATGACATCCGAGATCTTAAAAGGTCCAATTAAATGAGGAGCCAGCTTCATAGTAGGAACATGAGACGAAAGTGACGGGTAGACAGCCAGACCATATACTCTGGAGAGTGAGCACCTCCTTTTCTTATCTGCTGCTTTTTTCATGTGCGAAAGGTTTTAATTGTAAAAAATTACAAAAAGTATAAAAAATATAATAGATGAATGAATTTACTAGCAACCAAGTAGTTAAATTCTTAAATGTTTAATCACATAATAACATATTAAAAAACACAAAATAAAAATGATACACAAATCGCACAAGTTGAAGTGACCTATAAGTTCCTCTTTAAAGAATAGAATAATATGTGGGGCTCCGCAGGCACTGTAGATAAAAGTTTGTCTTATATAATTATTGCATATGTATATTAGTTTGGATAACTGAGAAATCCTAAAAGTGGAAAGAAAATTAGTAGGAATAATCCACTGCAAAAGTAAATCTTTTGATCCTCAGTGATGGTAATGTCCACCAAAAGTCAAAAAGTCGAAAAGACAGTTGTGTATAGATACCAGCAAATAGAATGAAGGATATATGCCGATATACGAGCAGTCCTCACACACCATGATGTATCCTAGCCGGGGGACTTAGCAGTGGAAGTCCGCAATAAGAATCAGCCTCTCCGGTCATTGGGTTTACTGTCAAATAGCATGTGTGCGCCTGACACAACTTACAATGCAAGGTACAAGCAGTCCTCATGAGCCACGTTATTCCTCAGTCAGAGGGCTTAGCAGTGGGAGTCCGCAATTGAGATCAGCCTCTCCGGCAGCCAGGCTCACTGGCAGACAATGTTTCTCAACACTGATATAAATGGTAGGTGTACCTCCATGATGAATGATATAACTTTCAGCTATGAAGTTCAAAAGCCAAAGTAAATGTGTCAGTGCAGTTATAATATTGGGTCCCAAATAATAAGATGAGTAGGTCGGTCACAGATAATGGCAATAGTGGAACGAGCTATAGTGAATGGCTTACGCGTTTCGTCCCACTCAAAACTTTTTCAAAGTATGAGGTAAAGGCTTTCTTGAGGGTGTCAAAGGCATGTACTGCCTTGGAAGGACAGATTGAGTGTTTTGCACTCTGCTTAGTAAGTGTCACAACTGGAAAGTATTTCTTTAAGGAACTTATGATAGTAGTTTGCGAACCCAAAGAAGCGCTGGCTAGGCTTGAGGCGTTCAGTTTGGGGCAGTCCAGAATTTCCTTTAATTTTTCTGGGTCCATCTGGAGGCCTGTGTTGGAGATGATGTAGCCTAAGAAGGGCATCTGGGATTGTTCGAAGCTGTACTTCTCCAGTCTAGTGTAAAGACCATTCTGCCTGAGGCGGGTAAGTACTTCAGATACCTGGGTCTGGTGGGTGTCTAAGTCAGGGGAGAAAAGGAGGATATCATCCAAATAGACTACCATGTATACGAAGATCTCATTCATGAAGCTTTGAAACACTGTTTGAGCATTATATAATCCGAAAGGCACGACAAGGTATTCGTAGTGGCCTTCCCTGTTTTTTAATGCAGTCTTCCACTCATCGCCCTCTTGGATTTTAATGACATTGTAAACCCCATGCAGGTCTAACTTAGTGTACATGATAGCTCCCTTGACACAGTCAAAGAGTTGGGACAGGGGTGGCCAAACCCGGGCCTCAAGCACCACCAACAGTGCATGTTTTTCAGGTCTCCTTGTTGGGGCACAGATGTCTTTATTACTGACTGAAACATTATTAATGATCTACAGGTGGTAGTAATTATCTCAGCTCTGACTATCTGGGGAGACCTGGAAAACATGCACTGTTGGTGGTGCTTGAGGCACCCGTTTAGCCACCCCTGAGTTAGGAAATCAAGGATAAGAACAGAGCACTCCCCTTTTCTACATGTGGATTCTGGATCTTTGCCCAGGACAGTAAGCATTTCGCATGAAATCCATTTCATGCAAAATACTGAATTGTATATAATGGCAACCTGTCTAGATTTAAATGGCAATGCTCACCCACCATGCATATCTCATATGCATGGTGAATGGACCGAATCCTGTGTGGAGATGAACTCCATACAGAATGCTGCATTGTAAAGCAGGAAGTTTCTATTTACTGCACATGCACAGTACACAATTTCAGGCTATTTCCTATGTGACATATGTAAATAGCCTGACTTTATTAAGCCCCATATTTATAATTTTTAAAAGGAATGTGTATTTGTGTATATATATACTCTGGTGATGTGGACAAATGTTTAACGTTTCATGGCCATATTGTGATATTTATAGTGATATTACAATATATTTTATAGGTACTGTGTGGTCTGGTTTTGTGATTTTTTTTTGAGATGTCGTTTGTTATATTTCTTTTACTAAAAATGAGAAGTGCTGACTTTGAGTTCTCTACACAGAAGGCTTTATTGAAAACTAATTAGTCTGTTACATGCTGTATGATAAATTATTTGATATAGTGACTGTTGCCTCAACCATTTGGTTATTGCTACTATCTGAATATATCTCTATTTATCCTACTGTCATAAATATGTCTATATAGCAATACTGCAATATTCATAGGGATATTACATTATATTTAATATAGGTACAGTGTTTTAAATTCATTAGGAGGGTTGGGTGGCTGTGGAGGTACCAGAAGGCAGACTGGATCTATGTCAGCCAGACAGGGATACAACCTCTCTTGGTGTTGGTGGACCAGACAGGGATTGATGGCACGACTAGCCAATCTGGCCTGAACACAGCTGGGGGTGGAAGGCAGAGGAGCTGCCAGGAACTGTGGAGAGAGTTAAGAGCCTCTTGGAGTGGAGGTGAGAGGAGACACAGTGGTGATGAAGAAACAACAGTCCTGAGGACAGGTAAGTAAAATGAACCACCAGGGTTTGAGAGGTTACAGGTAATACAGGCAATAATTAGTTTTTTAGTTTTTCAGCTGTTGTTACCATCATTTTGTATACTAGTGAGCTAATTCTGCATCTGACCTGCATTAAGCATCCTCATTATGTGGAATCAGCATTGCTCTAGCAATGAAGTTGGAGACTGCTATCAGTGCTAAATAATCTAGTGTTGCAAGCATAAGGTGCACCAGCATACCCAGTAAGGTCTGTCGGCCCCCTATTCTGTAGGTTGAGAGTGCGACCGACAAATCTTACTGGGTATGCTGGTGCACCTTTTCCACTGGAGAGTGAGTGGTTTGTTTCTTCTGCCATTAAAGTCTTAGACATCTCCTGTTTTTTCATTGAAATTATGAACAATGATAATTTTCTCTTCTAAAAGTGATTGATACCTTTAATGAGGTGTAGATGTTGCCCTTCTGTTAAAGACATCATTAAGGAGCAGTCAACATTTGGATCAGTAAACCAGTATCTTGCTTAGGGCCCCATGAAGTTTAAATCTGGCTCTGGATCTGAAAGAAAAGAGTCTCAAATTAAAGAAACTTCTTGTTACCTAGGACTGCAGGTGGGCCCCTCAGATATGTAGGCCAGATACAGGCATCCCTGTTTCACTAGGCCTGGCTGCCTCCAAGGGAAAAATATGGCACAGATTACACATTACCTTATTTACTTCAAAATAAATACATGTGAGTAAGAAAGGGAAAGGAGGTCTGTGTTCCACTTAATATACTATATAATATAGTGAAATTTGATACAATATTACTTTGTTACAGTTACACTGACCCTCATGATGTCCCTGGTTCACACCTAAGTAGCTGAACTCTTAGGCACGTAGATTGACTATGTGCGGCCTTTAAAGACTACACGTAGATTTTTAGGTAAGAGGAGTGCCACTGCAGCCTCTGGGGAAGTTAGGAGTAGTGGGTAGGGGGAGGTATGTAGATTAGGCAGAAAGGGAGGGTTTAGAAAAAGTCAGTGCGTATTTTACCTACTTACAAAATACGCACGGTTAGTTAAAGTTGCCTATGTCACTCATAAGCCGCTGTACAGCTGCCTTTTACAAATGCTTATTAACCACATGTGTTGATAATTCTGCATGAGCCAAAAGACATTTTGCTGAAGCTGCTATTACTTATTCTTGTGATGAACTAAAGCAAAAGCCTGCAGACTTCTGTCTGAGATTTTCTATGCACTCCATGCTGTGCATCTAACTCCCACCCAAATCTGTAGTAATTGGATAAAGGAAAGAACATGTTTTCCTCTTCTTATAAGCCAAAATACTTGGTTAACCCTGTGCTTTTTCTTTTGGGCCATGTTTTCAGCCTAGAAAGGTTGTAATGAGGTGAATTAGTGATAAATTTACTGCAGTTTCTAGACTTACGTATACATTATAGCAATGAAATTTAGAGACTATGAAAATATTAAAGGAAATTAGTTTTGGGGTTTCAAATATGTAATACTATAGATCTGTCTAGTTACTTTTTAGACCACACAATATATTTAAAAAAGCTCTTTCGGGATTACTTTTTCTGTTGGTTTTACTATTTTAGTCTTTTGGATGTAAAATACAAAATTACATTTTTACAGTGTACAAGGAATAGTTATACCTGAAATGTATGTATTTGCATTTGGTTTTATGTTATTTTTTTTGTTATACAGTCTTCATTCCATAAGCAAACTTCCAGCCACTGGGACAGGTTGGGATGGTATTATTTCAGTCCTTTAGTTCTTGCGGCTGAGAGGCAGAAAGAGGATCCCCCTTGGAACTATGACTGCAGGTTAAAGAGAGCTAGAGCAACCAAACAGCATTCTCTCCCTCTCAGCAAGTCAATTAGTGAATGGCTATAGCAATTTACTAATTACAGTAGTGGGTGCTCTGATCATACTTATTGAAGCATGGTTGGCATCATCCACCAATAAAAAATACAGGAGAAAGAAAGTCATTCCCAGGAGCTGCAGGTAAAAGATCTGGGGCCAGATTTACTAAGCTGTGGGTTTGAAAAAGTGGAGATGTTGCCTATATCAACCAATCAGATTCTAGTTGACATTCTCTAGTTTATAATATTTAAATTAAATCTAGAATCTAATTGTTTGCTATGGGCAACATCTCCACTTTTCCAAACCCGCAGCTTAGTAAATCTGACCCCTGGTATTTAGTTTGTAGCAGCTAGGGCTGGTCTGACTTTTGATTGAGGAGGAGATGGGTCTGATCTAGGGAGGTCTCATGTTCAAAAAGTGTTAGAGGAAGAGGGATTCTGATTTTTAATGAATGTGTTCAGACCTTTCTTTTAGTGCAGATATTCAGCCACTATTTAGTCTATTGCTGTTTTTTATTTTTAGAGGTTATATCTGATGCCTGATTTAAAAAAAATATGGCGTTTTGTATGGTGGTCTAATTTTAATGAAGGAGACAGTTAAAAAAAAAACTTCAGTGCTTAAAGAAGCAATTGGTATATCATATAAACATTGTGATGACTTGAGCCAAGATAAAGCTTTCTTTGCCATGATACTTCTTTCATTACATGGTAGAGAAGCTAGAATTCAGCCCATTAGTAAATCATTCAGACTTTGTTAACATATCATTTAGCAGATGCTGGCTTCCTGCAGAGATCATATAATGGTGCTGACATCACCAGTCCAATTCACAGGATGCTATGCACTCTTTCTGTAGAACATTGAATGTGTGACATCGTCTGATCTCTGCAGGAGGCCAGTAGATGCTAAATGGTAAGTAAAAAAAGTTTTAATGATTTCTAAAGCCCTATTCAACTTTCCCCAACTTGTGGACCAGCCATGTATGGCAGCTACAGGTGAGCTAGCCATGAATACAATTTCCTGCCATGTATGGCAGACTTTTCCCTGTTTTTGGGAAAGGTTTAACTGGGCACCATTGTAACTTGAATGTTTTATATAAGAATTTGATTATAACCATCTGTTTACTGTCATTTGAGGAAATACAGTATTGTGTAGGTTTTTGCCAGGTCTTTTTATTATTTATTTGCATGTTAGAAAATGCTAAAGGAGCTGGGACCTCTTGCTTATCTTATGTTACCCCTACCCCCCATACCAGTTTAAGTTTTGTTAGACTTCCCCACTTCCCCTGAACTCATTCCTAATTCAGCCTTGTACCCATTACTCATTGCTTAGACATCTTCATATTGATCCCTTAAGCTGTCTTTACTTAGGACTGACTTGTCAGTGATCCAATGTACCATCATGATAATCAGATAATTACAAAAATCAAACATTATACCTACCCAGTAATATGATTAAGGTCAATTTCATCATTTTGTTGGCATTTTACTTTAGCTTTGCAGGATTAG
>WWET01007834.1:23054-37075 GCA_011038615.1 Limnodynastes dumerilii | reverse complement strand
ACGTAAATACTTACGTGTGGGCGTGCCAATTGTACGTGTATCCAATATACGTCTGAATAAACGTGAAGTAGGCGTGTGGTGGGATTTAAAGTGTACAGTATGGGCGTGCTTAGCTGCGTAAATTCGTTCAGCCCATATGTACGTGTACGTATGACAGCGGTTACGTGTGAAAAAGTTAAGGTAGGGTTTGGGAAGCGTATCTTGACAAAATACGTCCGTGCAAGGGGTGTGCCGAGGGGAGTGTAACGAACTTATGTGCACGAAAATACGCTACGCGAATACACGTACGGCAAACGTAGTTCTGGAACTACCCCATTAAAAGTACCTGCAAAAACTCACTGTGCTAAATATATCGGCCATTGTGCAAAGGAATCAGTAAAGAACTATATTAATTGAAGCTAATGGCAGCGTTACTGGGGCACTGTCTTTTGGATTCGGTGCCTTCCCTGCACCTGTGTATATCAGGGTTGCCGGCAAATCTCCTGCAAGCCCCGACCCCCTATCAACCAATCACAAGTGTAATCCCTAGAGTTACTAGAGATGGGCGAGGCTTGATGATGTCATCATGCCCCGTCCATCCCCTTTAACACCATAGATCAAACAAGTGATTGACAGGGGCGGGGCTTAATGACGTGATTTATGCATTAAGCTCCGCCTCCCTCGCAGTAATCTATGGCTCACCTCTAGGTTCTCCTGGATGGAAGCTTTTAATAGTCCGTGACCCTGGTCTATACTGACCTTAAAATTGATTTGAGCAAACACCATTTTAAGTAATGTTGGGCCTGATGTGGAATAAATAATGTCAGCTGACTTAATAAGCAGCTTGCGTTCCGTATGCCAGGGTGTGACAACACTCCGTATGTGCGAGGAGACACAGTGTGGTCGGGGGGTGGGGGTGGGACAGTGAGTTGTACAGGGTGCAGGGTTAGGAACTTCTGTACTACGTCAGTGTTATGGGCACGTACGGCAGCTAAAACCCGTTATGGGCTTGCACTAGCCTCCTGCATGCGTACTTCAGGAACTCTGTGCATACGTTAATCGCTCTTAAGACTGGATCAGGTTTTGGGCCGTATTGAGACCTAATAACGCAATCCTTCAAAGTGACATCTATGCCTGAGCGCCAGACGTTACGCAAAGGATCTCAATGGGCAGCATTAAGCTGAGGACGTAGGGACGCAGATCCGAAGACATACACCTGTTACACACACACTCCTATTACACACACACGCCGGTTACACACACACTCCTATTACACACACACTCCTATTACACACACACGCCGGTTACACACACACTCCTATTACACACACACTCCTATTACACACACACTCCTATTACACACACACTCCTATTACACACACACGCCGGTTACACACACACTCCTATTACACACACACGCCGGTTACACACACACTCCTATTACACACACACGCCGGTTACACACACACTCCTATTACACACACACGCCGGTTACACACACACTCCTATTACACACACACGCCGGTTACACACACACTCCTATTACACACACACGCCGGTTACACACACACTCCTATTACACACACACGCCGGTTACACACACACTCCTATTACACACACACGCCGGTTACACACACACTCCTATTACACACACACGCCGGTTACACACACACTCCTATTACACACACACGCCGGTTACACACACACTCCTATTACACACACACGCCGGTTACACACACACTCCTATTACACACACACGCCGGTTACACACACACTCCTATTACACACACACGCCGGTTACACACACACTCCTATTACACACACACGCCGGTTACACACACACTCCTATTACACACACACGCCGGTTACACACACACTCCTATTACACACACACGCCGGTTACACACACACTCCTATTACACACACACGCCGGTTACACACACACTCCTATTACACACACACGCCGGTTACACACACACTCCTATTACACACACACGCCGGTTACACACACACTCCTATTACACACACACGCCGGTTACACACACACTCCTATTACACACACACGCCGGTTACACACACACTCCTATTACACACACACGCCGGTTACACACACACTCCTATTACACACACACGCCGGTTACACACACACTCCTATTACACACACACGCCGGTTACACACACACTCCTATTACACACACACGCCGGTTACACACACACTCCTATTACACACACACGCCGGTTACACACACACTCCTATTACACACACACGCCGGTTACACACACACTCCTATTACACACACACGCCGGTTACACACACACTCCTATTACACACACACGCCGGTTACACACACACTCCTATTACACACACACGCCGGTTACACACACACTCCTATTACACACACACGCCGGTTACACACACACTCCTATTACACACACACGCCGGTTACACACACACTCCTATTACACACACACGCCGGTTACACACACACTCCTATTACACACACACGCCGGTTACACACACACTCCTATTACACACACACGCCGGTTACACACACACTCCTATTACACACACACGCCGGTTACACACACACTCCTATTACACACACACGCCGGTTACACACACACTCCTATTACACACACACGCCGGTTACACACACACTCCTATTACACACACACGCCGGTTACACACACACTCCTATTACACACACACGCCGGTTACACACACACTCCTATTACACACACACGCCGGTTACACACACACTCCTATTACACACACACGCCGGTTACACACACACTCCTATTACACACACACGCCGGTTACACACACACTCCTATTACACACACACGCCGGTTACACACACACTCCTATTACACACACACGCCGGTTACACACACACTCCTATTACACACACACGCCGGTTACACACACACTCCTATTACACACACACGCCGGTTACACACACACTCCTATTACACACACACGCCGGTTACACACACACTCCTATTACACACACACGCCGGTTACACACACACTCCTATTACACACACACGCCGGTTACACACACACTCCTATTACACACACACGCCGGTTACACACACACTCCTATTACACACACACGCCGGTTACACACACACTCCTATTACACACACACGCCGGTTACACACACACTCCTATTACACACACACGCCGGTTACACACACACTCCTATTACACACACACGCCGGTTACACACACACTCCTATTACACACACACGCCGGTTACACACACACTCCTATTACACACACACGCCGGTTACACACACACTCCTATTACACACACACGCCGGTTACACACACACTCCTATTACACACACACGCCGGTTACACACACACTCCTATTACACACACACGCCGGTTACACACACACTCCTATTACACACACACGCCGGTTACACACACACTCCTATTACACACACACGCCGGTTACACACACACTCCTATTACACACACACGCCGGTTACACACACACTCCTATTACACACACACGCCGGTTACACACACACTCCTATTACACACACACGCCGGTTACACACACACTCCTATTACACACACACGCCGGTTACACACACACTCCTATTACACACACACGCCGGTTACACACACACTCCTATTACACACACACGCCGGTTACACACACACTCCTATTACACACACACGCCGGTTACACACACACTCCTATTACACACACACGCCGGTTACACACACACTCCTATTACACACACACGCCGGTTACACACACACTCCTATTACACACACACGCCGGTTACACACACACTCCTATTACACACACACGCCGGTTACACACACACTCCTATTACACACACACGCCGGTTACACACACACTCCTATTACACACACACGCCGGTTACACACACACTCCTATTACACACACACGCCGGTTACACACACACTCCTATTACACACACACGCCGGTTACACACACACTCCTATTACACACACACGCCGGTTACACACACACTCCTATTACACACACACGCCGGTTACACACACACTCCTATTACACACACACGCCGGTTACACACACACTCCTATTACACACACACGCCGGTTACACACACACTCCTATTACACACACACGCCGGTTACACACACACTCCTATTACACACACACGCCGGTTACACACACACTCCTATTACACACACACGCCGGTTACACACACACTCCTATTACACACACACGCCGGTTACACACACACTCCTATTACACACACACGCCGGTTACACACACACTCCTATTACACACACACGCCGGTTACACACACACTCCTATTACACACACACGCCGGTTACACACACACTCCTATTACACACACACGCCGGTTACACACACACTCCTATTACACACACACGCCGGTTACACACACACTCCTATTACACACACACGCCGGTTACACACACACTCCTATTACACACACACGCCGGTTACACACACACTCCTATTACACACACACGCCGGTTACACACACACTCCTATTACACACACACGCCGGTTACACACACACTCCTATTACACACACACGCCGGTTACACACACACTCCTATTACACACACACGCCGGTTACACACACACTCCTATTACACACACACGCCGGTTACACACACACTCCTATTACACACACACGCCGGTTACACACACACTCCTATTACACACACACGCCGGTTACACACACAAGTTACACACGCCAGTTACACACACGCCAGTTACACACACGCCAGTTACACACACGCCAGTTACATACACGCCGGTCACACACACGCCAGTTACACACACGCCGGTTACACACACGCCGGTTACACACACGCCGGTTACACACATGCACATTCTGGTGCGTTGTTGAATTTTTGAGAACCGTAATTGATTGCAGAGCGGCCCTCGTGGCCCACCCAGCAGCAGTGATTTCCTGCCACCGCGGGACGCCGAGCCGTGACATAAATACTGCATAGGATACAGTTTGAACCAATTAAGAGTTTGTCTGAAGTCTGGAGCCAGGGCCAGGCGTGGGGCGTGCTGTGTGCACGAATCTCCGGCGTGATTTACAGGGACGCCAGGCTACGGCTGACACGCAGAGATGTTCAGGGAAATGTAAAATGAGAATTTCTTGGCTTCCTACATTCACTGTATAAGTGAGGGGAGAAAATATCTGAGGCTGGAGGACATTAATCAGAGGCTCTAACACCAAACACACACACACGCGGCTCGTGCTGCATCGCAGTAACATGCCCAGGGGCTACAGCTTTCATGTGGCTGGCCAAAAACAGACAGGGCTACGAGTGCAACAGCAGCACAACCATATCTGAGCCAGCGATCAGTGAGAGGGTAACGCTCAGCAATGCCTCCAGTGGGAGAGTTCTTTCCCAGGCACTATTGACGTCATAAAAGTAGAGCCATAGGAGCAGTCTGTCTACAGACATGTGACATGGAGTGGAAGAGCGAGGACACATCATGTGACATGGAGTGGAAGAGCGAGGACACATCATGTGACATGGGGTGGAAGAGCGAGGGCACATCATGTGACATGGGGTGGAAGAGCGAGGGCACATCATGTGACATGGAGTGGAAGAGCGAGGGCACATCAGGTGACATGGAGTGGAAGAGCGAGGGCACATCATGTGACATGGGGTGAAAGAGCGAGGGCACATCATGTGACATGGAGTGGAAGAGCGAGGGCACATCATGTGACATGGAGTGGAAGAGCGAGGGCACATCATGTGACATGGAGGGGAAGAGCGAGGGCACATCATGTGACATTTGGATGGAAGAGCAAGGACACATCATGAGACATGGGACTGAAGAGCAAGGACACATCATGTGACATGGGACTGAAGAGCGAGGGCACATCATGTGACATGGGACTGAAGAGCGAGGGCACATCATGTGACATGAGACTAAAGAGCGAGGACACATCATGTGACATGAGACTAAAGAACAAGGGCACATCATGTCACATGAGACTAAAGAGCGAGGACACATCATGTCACATGGGGTGGAAGAGCGAGGGCACATCATGTGACATGGAGTGGAAGAGCGAGGACACATCATGTGACATGGGGTGGATTAGCGAGGGCACATCATGTGACATGGGACTAAAGGGCGAGGGCACATCATGTGACATGGGGTGGATTAGCGAGGGCACATCATGTGACATGGGACTGAAGAGCGAGCCGCTCCCCCTACACTGTAAGCAAGCTGTCAGATGCTGACAGCTTAAAACAGTACTCGGCTTCATGTATGAGTGTGTGTGTATATGTATAGTACTGTACTGCTCAGCACTCATACATGGAGCGCCAAGCACTGTTTTAAGCTGCCAGCCTATCAGGCAGTAGTTCCGCCCCCTGCCTTATCTGGCTTCACCCAGTCCCGCCCATCCATACTCGAGCCTCTCCTCCCTGCTATGGGTCCTCTCAGACACCCCTGATGGCGAGATAAATATTGTCTGTATCGCTCAGCGTCATAACTATTCTCAGTAAATTCTAATAATCAGGAAACCCTCCCGTCACGTCTTGCATAAAACGTGTTTTGCAACAAGGGGCGTTATTCATCTTCAATTTCAAATGTCAAAGTTCTCCAGCCCGATGTTATCTCTTACAGCACGTTCTCAGAAAATAAAAATAATCCAGAAAGAGGAAGTTTTCTATTTAGAAATATAAGTGACGGTGCCAATAATCCCCAGCAATCCATACATTTATTATTTATTATTTATTTATTAACAGGTTTTTATATAGCGCCCACAGATTACGTAGCGCTTTACAATGTTACAATCTTTATAACAATACTGGGGAATAACAGACAGACTGGGTGGGTACAATTTATATAATTAATAAAAAAATTATTCTCTCAGTCATTCCACCTTTCTATTTGATTTAAAAAACAAACAAAATAGAAAAGCCCTATTATTTAACTAGAGCAATAAATAGAATGCTGTAAATAAAATATATGATACTGTATATGATGTCAAAATAACATTGAAACAGTACTTACATTGAACTGTTTATCCCAAAATACTGCCCACCAACGGTAAATTAACATCCAGGCCAGCCTAAAGGAAATATTATAATATAATCATAGAAAATGCTATTTTAAAGAGAAGATATTTTTACTCAGTTTCACTAATTTCAAATATCACAAGATATTACATAAATCTAACAATAAAGTTAGTAGGGGGGAAGAAACATGTTGCCCACCAGTGTATTAGATCAGTTAAAGACCTACGCATTAGAGCAGAGCGTATTACCGCTCCAGCGTAAAAACTTACACTCCCACGACACTCCCCTTACCTTCCTTTCATTACGCCCGCCGAACCCTACCCTGACTTTTCCCTGTGTTCGTACGTATTTTCGTAGCGACGCGCTGTTCGTAGCGGCCTAAGCACGCCCATACTGTACAATTTAAATGGCTCCCCGCGCCTACATTCCTTAACTGCAGCGTCCGTACTAACTTTGTACTATAAACACGCCCTGTCGTCGGGAAAAACGCAAACAATACAAATGCCAGAATCGCCGCTACGAAAAGGTCTTTGGTACGACCGGAAGTTGTCACTAAGCACATGCGCAGTGCGTTTTTTCTGCCGTTTTTACGCTTACGATCAGCGTTAGCTCGCCTGCGGGCGTAGGTCTGGATCAGGCCCAATGAATAGGATCCTGACCGCCGTGATCCGGATTCACAGATACGTAGTTTTCGTCTTACGTATTTTGTTTTAAGAATTGAGCTACTATTCCAGACGCGTGTGTTTACTGGAGGTGTGTCAGCCTGCACTGGGTCTCCCCTGTCACCCCCTCCCCTTACGGCGTTTAGGCAAGGCAGTCGGAGGGAACACAGGGACGGATGCGGTGTTCCAGGTGTACGGAACATCTTTCAGGCACAGGCACGCCTCTGTCCGGACACCTGAATTATGCACTTTGGGGTAGATCCAGACCTACGTGCTGGTTACGTTCGATCGCGTAGCGTATTTACGCTATCGTAAGTACTATGCACTCCCCCGGGCACGGGTCCTTTTGCTGATTTACGACTCTCAAACCCTACCTTAACTTTTCCAAGTGTAACCGCACATGTACATAGCGTCCTGACGGACATAACCGCCAAACCCAGCCCATACTGTACAATTTAAACGCCTCCTTCCGCCTCCAGTGCGTAGTTAGAGCGCGGTTACGGCTAGCGTATGCTTGGCGTGCCCCTTCGTACGTAGTTACAACATTGTTACGTACGTGTCGCAACATCTGTGCACAGAACATACAAACAGCCGAAATCATGCTAGCAGATGGCGTAACTTTGCTGTCGTACGTAGGTCTGGAGCTGGTCCTTTGCGTGTAAATCAGGTGTCGGACGGAGGTCAGGATCCGATTCAATGAGAGGAAACACGACTTCACTGACAGGGTAGTAGATAAGGGGAATAGCCTCCCTTCAGAGGTGGTATAGACACAACACCTTTAACACGTGTGACATAAACATAAGGCTATCCTAAACAAAATGGCGGATCAAATAGAGTAAAGGGCAGTAATGAGATTGAAAAAACCCCATATAATAAAGAATGGTCTTAATAAAAAGCTGACTAATTAACAGACTTTACATTCTGATAGAGGAGATATGATAAAAAAGCAAAAGCACAAATGATAAACATAAGTAATAAATATAATGGCTCAGACATTGGGCCTGATCCAGAACAACGCTTCGGAGTGAATTTACGGGTGGCGGAGACGTAAAATCGCAGTTTTGTACGTACTGCGCATACGCACCATAGAAAATACGCACATTAACGTAGCGTAATTGTGAAAGTATGGGCCATTCACGTATGTGTCATGTAAATACTTACGTGTGGGCGTGCCAATTTTACGTAACTTCAAAATACGTTTGAAATACGTGAAGTAGGCGGGGGGTGGTATTTAAAGTGTACAGTATGGGCGTGCTTAGCTGCGTAAATTCGTTCAGCCCATACGTACGTGTGTGTATGACAGCGGTTACGTTGGAAAAAGTTAAGGTAGGGTTTGGAAAGCGTATCTTGACAAAATACGTCCGTGCAAGGGGTGTGCCGAGGGGAGTGTAACGAATTTACGCGCACGAAAATACGCTACGCAAATAAACGTACGGTAAACGTAGTTCTGGATCTACCCCATTCATTGTAAAGCAAGTGAGTGATCTTAGCTTCTAAGCACAAGTTAAACAATAAAGACACAGGGTGGGGTGCCAAAAATCTATAACACCCCTAATAGGGGCTCTTAAAGACGCACAATATCATATAGATGAAGAGACAACGACGACAATCAACAATTAAAACACTTACTTTAATAGAATATCATTAAAACCAACAATTGGGGTGAATATTGAGAAAAAGTATCAAGCATCATGATAACCAGTACGGTTCAATACATCATATACCGTATACTAATTACCAAATATAATACATGTGGGCAAAAAATGATTATACCGCACCTACCTCACGAACGCCGCTCACTAACTCCTAGCAAATGTAGTCCCTAAATAAGAATAGAGCAGGACTCACATCACTTCACACATTCTATGTGCAAGTAACTTTCCCTTCCCTAAGCTATAAAATCTCNNNCTACCCTAAGCTATAAACGAGCGGCGTCCGCAGGAGGAAAGAAAGCAGCTTAGCAGCGTGTGAAAATCAAACCAAAATCCATCGGTGCACTCGACAGAAGTATCAGACGCTGCTAGAAGTCCACCCGACGCACGTTTCACCCCCTGTGGGGCTTTCTCACCCTCTTAAAGACCGTGTATACGCAATCTACGCTGCAAAAAGTAACGTAGATAGCGTAACGAAATTACTGCGCATGCGCAATACTTCATATCGGTGAACTCCGCCCGCATATGCTCCCCTCACATTGCACCATGGGTGGCCCAGGGGTAGATTTGCCCCTCTTGGTGCAGTAACGCCATCGGAGCACTGAATGTTTCTGTTCTGCTGTTACAACCACAAGTGAAAAGTTCAATTCTAAGAAAAAAAAGAGAATTATTGTCACACAAGCTAAAAAAAACAAAAAAAACAATGATTGTGTAAGGGGGCTGCGGGCGCATGAGGCTCTTCCTTTGATCGTCAGACGTTTGCTGCCAGGGAGAGGGCACTCACCGGCTCCTGTGCTGTGATACAGCTTTAGGCCCCTTCACAGCCCTGCACACAGAATCACACGTCTGGATCCACTTCTCGGAGGACACTATAGCATTTTGTTTAAACGTGTATTAAAAATCCTTCGCGCGTCGCATCTTAAGACATCACATGAAAATCTCATAGTGATGTGAAGGGCCGGTGATTGAGCCCTATATCATAGTCATCGATTTATTAACAGGTTTTTATATAGCGCCATCATATGGCATAATTATGAATGATTCTATCAACCAACTGACCAATGAGAGGTAGTGGAGCAATACGGTCATGTGTCCGACACTCACCTTATCGACGGACAGGAACTTGACACCGCTGCGGAGACGCTCGATGGGGACGATGGTCTTGATATTTCTGTGCTCAACACTAACGCCTGTTAAATGATGACTACACACAATGGGCCTGATCCAGGCCTACGCCGATGCACTGTGCTTACTAAAGCACAGCGTATCGGCGTTCACTTTCCCCGACACTCCCCCTGTGTGGGCGTATGGCCCCTTCCTTACGCCAGCTGAAGGCTACCCTAACTTCAGACGGCATAAGGAAGGGGCCATACGCTCGCACAGGAGCGTATGGCCGCCCGGCGGCGAGAGGCAATGTCAGTGTGGACATTGCACGGTACCTAAAAAAGGGGGGGTGCTAGAGGCAGGACGGGTGGGTTGGGTGCGGATCTCTGAATATGGGCCGCTGTTTCTGCCTTATAGGGCTACTTCAAAATAAAGAGATCCAGATCCAGAGTTCTGTCCTGGGACCATTTCCCACAGTG
Source organism: Limnodynastes dumerilii (assembly GCA_011038615.1). Lineage (NCBI taxonomy): Eukaryota > Metazoa > Chordata > Amphibia > Anura > Limnodynastidae > Limnodynastes > Limnodynastes dumerilii. Next base: position 26,154 of record WWET01007834.1, on the reverse strand, counting down.
GAGAAGTATGGGGCGGGGTATTGTCTAAAACCACCTTTAATATTGTTTCACCCATTGTCCTGTACCCCTTCATAGCACCACAGTACTGGAACAGTGTAGCTCAAAATGGGATATGGTCGCGGATTGCTTATGTCCTCTTGACTTTGATGTCGGATTGATGAATCTACAATCGACGGCAACTCTTGCTGGACAGTTCTGGACTTGATGCAACATAGACGTGTGTTAACTTAATGTTAGTTCTAATGTTAGTTTTAGGGTTAAGGTTAGTGTTAAATTTAGGGTTAGGTTTAGGATGATGTTAGGGGACAGTTAGGGTTAGGCTTATGTTGCGGTAAGGGAATTGTTAGGGTTAGGATAAGGTGGGGGATGGTTAAGGTTAGGCTGTGGTGAGTGGAGGATTACGGTTATGTTGTGGTAAGGGGATTGTTAGGGTTAGGATGAGGTAAGGGGGGGTTAAGGTTAGGCTGTGGTGAGTGGAGGATTACGGTTATGTTGTGGTAAGGGGATTGTTAGGGTTAGGATGAGGTAAGGGGGGGTTAAGGTTAGGCTGTGGTGAGTGGAGGATTACGGTTATGTTGTGGTAAGGGGATTGTTAGGGTTAGGATGAGGTAAGGGGGGGTTAAGGTTAGGCTGTGGTGAGTGGAGGATTACGGTTATGTTGCGGTAAGGGGATTGTTAGGGTTAGGATGAGGTAAGGGAGGGTTAAGGTTAGGTTGTGGTGAGTGGAGGGTTAAGGTTAGATTGTGGTGAGTGGAGGGTTAAGGTTAGGTTGTGGTGAGTGGAGGGTTAAGGTTAGGTTGTGGTGAGTGGAGGGTTAAGGTAGTAAAGGAAGGGTTAAGCTGAGGCTGCAGTGAGGGGAAGATTATGGTTAGGCTACAGTGAAAGGAGGCTTTTGGTTAGGTTGTGGTGAGGGGAAGGTTTCAGTAAGGTCGGTATAATAATACTACAGGCCTCATTGTTGTCAGTAAATGAACCCTGTCAAGGTAATTTTTATACACATTCATATACCGTCCACCTAATGTTGTCGAGTGTATAAATGTGGCAAAAATGAGTTTATCTGCTGCACACCGCTCCCGGTCAGGTCAGTTATGGGGGAGAAGGAGGAGGAAAGATGATGTTACAGGGGAGCAAAGAGAGGAATAACACAACCCATTACCCACATGGACATGTCTTCACAAATGTGCCCCATGTCATATGCTGGAGAGAGCAGAGAATCCCAGCAGCACAGAGTATATCAGGAGATGAGTGCGGTGTTTATGAGGAGAGTGCTGGAGACGGTGTCAGGACATGAAAAGTGGACTGGAGGCAGCGGGAAGCCGCAGCCTGGGAGTTATATAGTGGAAGGAGCAGGGTCCCCGGCAGCAGTGATGGGGGTTCCTGTTACATGGGACGTCCTACATCAGAACTCCTATGCTACGAACTCAGGGGACGTTACACAAATTCTGCATGACAGAGGCGGGGACAGGCATGCAGATTAAGGTAAGTGGGCGGCGGCATGAAGATCAGCGCGGATCTGCGTTCGGATGGATGTATATCCGTGCAGAGATTTTAAGGCAGGGTACTGGACACGTGAGTGAGAGGGGCGTGCACTTACCTTTCACTAATGGACTTACAGATATTTCCACAGGTTAGGTTATGGAACGACAATGGCTAGGATTAGGTTTAGACTGCATATAGGGGAGGGTTAAGGTTAGGGGAGGATTAGGTTTAGACTGTGTATAGGGGAGGGTTAAGGTTAGGTTTAGGCTGTGGAAAGATAAGGGTTAAGGTTAGGCTGCGGAGAAGGGAGGATTAAGGTTAGGATATAGTTAGGTTACGGCAATTGGATGGTTAGGGGAGGGTTATGGTTAGGCTTTGAAGCAGGATCCTTAGGGTAAGGGGATGGTTAGGGTTAGTGTAGAGTTAAGGTTAGGCTGTAAAGCAGGATGCTTAAAATTATTGGAGGGTTAGAGTTAGGCTGCTTAGAAGGGAGGATTAAGGTTAGGGGAAGGTTAGGTTGCGGGAGGGTTAAGGTTGGCTGTGAAGCAGGATACTTAGGAATAGGGGAGGGTAGGCTTTGACTACGGAGAAGGGGAGGATTAAGGTTAGGGGAAGGTTAGGTTGCGGGAGGGTTAAGGTTAGGCTGTGAAGCAGGATGCTTAGGGTTAGGGGAGGGTTAAGGTTAGGCTGCAGAAAAGGGATAAGAAAACTTACCTTTCATGGTGCCGTCACAGTAGCCATGTTTTCTAAGGGCAGACTGACGAAAACTGGCGGAAGTCGTCCGTTCACTGCCGTAAAGTGATCTGTCAAAAGACAGATCCCTCAAACCGGTGAGCCCCACGTTACACTTCTAGAACTGGGGATAAAATCTAAAGTTGAACGATAAACACACATCATTTTTTTTCCACCCTATAACTCTGCTGCATATTGTAAGGGAATCAGATAAGCAGGTGGTGAGGATCAACAGCTCAGCATTTATTCAGGGGATTTCAGGGGTTAAACAAGCAGCATGAACAGGTCATATTGTTGTGCTACGCAGGAAGTTTTGCCTGCGATTACGGCTGTTGTAATACTCTCCCCCATATATCCTGTTGATCACCTGCTTTCACTTTCACAATGCAGGACCACGGAGCAGCCTCCAATGGGTCAGCTCCCATCTGCACCTGTCTCCGGAGGACTGGCCCCTCGCCTGTCCAAATAAACAGGATGTGCGGCGCTGGATTCGCCAGAGGACAGCAGAATCGCTCTGTTTGGCCCTCTCCCAGAATCCTCTGTGCCAGCAAAAAGCTGCTAAAGAAACAAGCCTTGCATATGTTGTGTGACACAGGGCGGCAAGGATACAAATGAGTCTGTCTGTATAGACGCCTCACAGCCAGGATAAGCCAGTCAGGGGAACTGGGAAGAGAGAAGGTGAACAATCGTCCAAAATTCATCTACCTATAATGCTTCTCACACACGGCCTCACAATGAGCGGTATTCATACCTAAGAGTGAGTTAGGAGCAGGCAGGTACCCATCCTGCCTCTCCTGTTTTTCTGTACCTTATGGCATGGGTATCTTATCTTATCGTGCCTAGTTTAAAACTACGCACGAACCTTTCCTCTCTCTCCCCCCCCCCTCCC
>WWET01007833.1:18039-31858 GCA_011038615.1 Limnodynastes dumerilii | reverse complement strand
GTCAGCTTGAGAGATGGAGGGATTATAATGCTGTGTATAATTATTATTATTATTATCATTTATTTATAAGGCACCACAAGGTGTCCGCAGCGCCGTACAGACATACAGGGTGGGGATGGACAGCATAGTATATATTAAATACGACTATAAAAATATATACATAATGCCCCCAATTATTCTCTTCTCCAATGCCAGAACACCCAGAACCATCATTTCTGCACTAAACATTGACATTTAATTATTTTATTATATGAACTGATTTGATTTTTATTCTTAAAAATATTGGGGTAGATCCAGAACTACGTTTGCCGTACGTTTCCTCGCGTAGCGTATTTTCGCGTGCGTACCTTCTATACACTCCCCTAGGCACTCCCCATGAACGTACGAATTTTGACCAAGATCCGCTTTCCAAACCCTGCCTTAACTTTTGGCAACGTAACTGATGTCATCTGCTCACGTATGTATGGGCAACACGTATTTACACAGCTAAGCACGCCCATACTGTACACTTTAAATACAACCCCCGCCTACATAGCGTATTTCAGACGTATTTTGGACTCACGTAAAATCGGCACGCTCACACGTAAGTATTTACGTGACACATACGTGAATGGCCCATACGTTCACATTTATGCTACGTTACGAAACGTATTTTCTATGATGGGCATGCGCAGTTATTACAAAAACGCGATTTTACGTCTCCGCCACGCGTAAATTCGCTCACAAGCGTTGTTCTGGATGTGGCCCATTGTTTGTAGGACAGGTAAAATAATTCCTCCGGCACAGAACTCCCTGGTCACGGCACAGCACAGGCCTCCCCCGTACGGATCTCCTTGTATACGGAATTGCGTTCCGTAGGACAGGAGATCCGCTGCGGCATATCTCCCCGGGGCGTGCGCAGTGCTGTTGCGATGCCGCAGTTACACTCGTAGTCGCATGGAATTCTGGATCAGGCCGGTATGCGGATTATGTCGTCTCTTATGTAGGTCTGTCTGCAGATTTCTCTTCCTATAGTCACATGACTTATACTGAGACCTCTCCCTGTGTAGTGCATCCGGCAGCTCTGACTTATACTGAGCTCTCTCCCTGTGTAGTGCATCCGGCAGCTCTGCAGTAACACGAAGCGATGGCTGTAAATGATATAATAGGGAATGTTAGTCATGCAGGTTACACAGTCCTGTGACTCACGGCAGGTCCATCATTTAACGATTGATTTTTGCGTTACGATGAATAATGACACGTGCGCCGCTCACAAAAACCTTTCAGCAAAACTTATTTACTGTTTTCTTATCTGTCTCAGTAGTTTAGGCACAATGAGAGCGTTTGTCATCTGTGTAATCAGGGCAGAGGAGCCGCGTTATGAGAATAGAGATTTCCAGTAAAGACGTTCACAGCACATCTCACATCCATTTACTGGATGCTTCATCCGCGTGTTGTAATGATTACTAGTTACCACCAAGCTGCAAAAATATATCTATTTACTGACATGGAAAACCAGTCATTATATCAGTACAGATCATGCCACCCATGTAACACCCCCATATCATACCACCCCTGTACTGTCCCCCTATATCATGCCACCCCTGTACTGTCCCCCTATATCATGCCACCCCTGTACTGTCCCCTATATCATGCCACCATGTACTGTCCCCTTATATCATGCCACCCCTGTACTTGTCCCCTATATCATGCCACCCCTGTACTGTCCCCCTATATCATGCCACCCGGTACTGTCCCCCTATATCATGCCACCCCTGTACTGTCCCCCTATATCATGCCACCCCTGTACTGTCTCCCTATATCATGCCACTCCTGTACTGTCCCCCATATCATGCCACCCCTGTACTGTCTCCCTATATCATGCCACCCCTGTACTGTCCCCTATATCATGCCACCCCTGTACTGTCCCCCTATATCATGCCACCCTGTATTGTCCCCTATATCATGCCACCCCTGTACTGTCACCCTATATCATGCCACCCCTGTACTGTCCTCTTATATCATGCCACTCCTGTACTGTCCCCCTATATCATGCCACCCCTGTACTGTCTCCCTATATCATGCCACCCTGTATTGTCCCCTATATCATGCCACCCCTATACTGTCCCCCTATATCATGCCACCCCTTTACTGTCTCCCTATATCATGCCACCCTGTATTGTCCCCTATATCATGCCACCCCTGTACTGTCCCTCTATCATGCCACCCCTGTACTGTCCCCCTATATCATGCCAACCCTTTACTGTCCCCCTATATCATGCCACTCCTGTACTGTCCCCCTATATCATGCCACCCCTGTACTGTCTCCCTATATCATGCCACCCCTGTACTGTCCCTCTATATCATGCAACCCCTGTACTGTCCCTCTATCATGCCACCCATGTACTGTCCCCCTATATCATGCCAACCCTTTACTGTCTCCCTCCATATCATATCACCTCGTCTATAACTCTCCCCCATATTTTTTGCCAAATAACACCCCCACCCCCGCTGTTTCCTCTACCTCCCCAATAACTCTCTTCCGCACCTCTGACACCCAGCTCTCCCGCCTTGTGCTCTCTCTATCTGCTGCAGAGTGAAGAGCAATGTAATATTTCAGCCGGCGTTCAGCTGACGTATAGAAAATCCATGTTAATAAATTGGAATGACCGGTGCGTCGGGCCCTCTGGATGGATAAATAGATTATTGACATTATGCTGGTGATGGCCGTTTCCCTTCATTTCATTTGCATTTTCCTCTCTTCTCTTGTAAGATTGATCACGTCGTTCAGAACCACAATGGATTTGCTGAATTACAAAGGAAGGCGGAGGCCAGGTCAGTGGCGAGTTCTTACCGCGTTTCTCTCTCTCCGCGTGACTACTGGAATCTCTTCAATTTGTCATTACTGTAATGATACAAGGCAGCCGTACAATAGGGGAGATTTCCCTGATAGCACAGTCTCTAATTACTTTGGTCTCTTACTGATTGAAAGCTTTTTGGAAAAAAAAATATGGTTGGGATAATATGGGACGAAGATCAAAGTCTGGAAATAAGATTATGTTTCTCAATGCAAGACGAAAATATTTCCCCTTAGGCTGCGGTAGCAGTACAGGCGTTGTGTGTGTTATTCAGTACAAGGCTATTGCGTGGAAGCCGGCCTGGCGGTCTCTCTATACGGTTATTGGCCTCCGGAAGCTATTTAACCGCTTTCTACAAGGGCATCGTCCAACACCAGCGCAGAATGGCCATCACGGCTGATCCTTCCTACAGACAGACAGAGTGCAGGGCCCACGGTGACAGCCACCAGCCCCCCTGAACCCACAGAGGACGTGTTAGGTTAGACAGGGCTCAGAGTCTACGGGCCCGATCCTGAGGTGAGTGGACGCCACCTGACGGGTCGATTATCTACGGCGCATGCTAAGAACCGGAGAGCGCGCTGTCATGGACGATCTGGATCAGAGCACAACTCGAATGCGGTGGCTTGCGTTCTGAGCGGGGTGTTGAGGGAGGCAGGGGGGAGGGACATAGGGCCTGATCCAGAACAACGTACACTTGCGAGCTAACGCTGATCGTAAGTGTAAATTCGGCAGAAAAAACGCACCGCGTATGCGCCTAGTGACACCTTCCGGTAGTAAAACACTGATTTTCATAGCGGAGATTCCGGCGTCCGTATACTTTGCGTTTTTACCGACCAAGGGGCGTGTTTATAGTATGAAGTTAGTGCGGACGCTGGAGTTAAGGAATGTAGGCGGGGTGAGGCATTTAAATTGTACGGTATGGGCGCGCTAAGCGATCCAAAATTTTAAGGCCAGGTCCATTCCATGACATTGCCAAATGCTCCCACGGATGCAGGATCCCTACTGACGCTGCGCAAGTCTGGATCCAACCCTATTGTTCTGTCCAGCGTTCAGGTTTTGCACAAATTAAATCTAAGCTTCAAAAAAGAGAAAGTCGAACGTCCAATGAAAATTCTGCGTCTCAGCATCTAAGGAGAACACGAGCGGCGATATTAAAGTGGATTACAAAAGTCAAATAAAAATTCTCTTTAAATAAATGACTTGAGGAAAATCTAAATGGTCCGGGCTTAAAAAAAAGTAAAAAATTAAGAAAAGTTTAAAGTTTTAAATTACAAATTGGCTCCAAATGGCAGAACATTTAAAATGATGTGAGCAGTGATGTGAATTAATTATTTTAATGTCTTCCAAGTGTACTTTATTCTGAATGATACACTGTGAGAGGGCGCACATGTTAAATTCTAATTGAAAAAACGTGTCTGTGAATGGATGTATTTAAAGAGTAAACATACATCTGGGTAGAGAGGTCAGATGTCGGGGGGGGGGGAGGCATATGCCAAGTCCCCCTGGGATTTCATTAGCGCGGGGCTTTGTGTACATATGCAGCTAAATGAATATTACCATTACATGGTAAGCGAGACAATAGGCAATCATTCGTCATTAGGGTTTCATGGTGGTATTGGGTTGGGAAAACACTTTAAATGGCCTCTTCCAGAAGATCATAATTCTTCTGCACTATCTGCAAATGGAAATTCTATAATGAATATTGCGCTGAATTCCGCCAGCGATGTTACAAGTCACCGGGGTCTCCTGTTACAAGTCACCGGGGTCTCCTGTGACCGTATAACTGTCCGAGGCTACAGGCTGAGTGCTTTTATATAGGGTACATCAGCGGTGACATCCTGCATCTCTAATGGGAGACGCTGTGCGTTATTTAGTACACACATTGGGCCTGATCCAGAACAACGCTTCTGAGCGAATTTACGGGTGGCGGAGACGTAAAATCGCGTTTTTGTAAGTACTGCACATGCAAATCATAGAAGATACGCTCATTGTGAACGTATGGGCCATTCACGTATGTGTCACGTAAATACTTACGTGTGGGCGTGCCAATTTTACGTGAGTCCAAAATACGTCTGAATCACGTTAAGTAGGCGGGGATGGTATTTAAAGTGTACAGTATGGGCGTGTGTGGTATTTCAAGTGTACAGTATGGGCGTGCTTAGCTGCGTAAATTCGTCTAGCCCATACGTACGTGTGCGTATGACTGCGGTTACGTAGGCAAGAGTTAAGGTAGTGTTGGGAAAGCGTATCTTAACAAAATACGTACATTCAAGGGGTGTGCCGAGGGGAGTGTATAGAATTTACGCACATGAAAATACGCTCCGCGAATAAACGTACGGCAAACGTAGTTCTGGATCTCCTCCATTTTGTGTATTGAACTTGTAATTGATGATATTGGGGTAGATCCAGACCTAAGTGCTTGTTACGTTTCGTATTTACGCTGGCGTATTTTCTATGCCCTCCCCTAGACATTCCCCTCGCTCGTACGTGCTTTGGCCGTTTTACGCTTGCTAAACCCTGCCGTAACTTTCATAGCGTACTGACGTACGTAGAGGCTTCATGTAAGTGCCTAGGCCACGCCCATACTACACGATTTAAATGCCTCACCCCGCCTCCAAAACTTAATTACGGATGTCGTATGGAGGTCACGCCTCTTCGTTCATAGTTACGCTGTTGACATGATGCTGGTACATACGTTCAGTGTTATGTGGCGTAATATCTTGCGCGAGCATGCGCAGTAAATACTAATGGCCGATTTTACATCAGCGGCTAGCGTAAAATCGCTCGCGTGCGTAGCTTAGGATCTGGCTCATTGCGTTTGATAACGCTGGATAACGCATTGCCAAAGAGGGACCAATATGTACTCAAGATGAGACACAGGCAGATAAAATATAACTCTTGTTGTCAGCGCATGACCCAGGACACAGAGTGAGATGCAGAACAGATGCGAGAATCTGGCTACTGGCGAGAGTGGACGGTAAAGTAAGAGCCAGGATCTTTCCCACCTCCCAATGTCAGCAAATACCAGGGAAATCAGAGTTATCTGGGTCCAGATAAATCCAGAGGAAAGCCAGGGAAAGACTAACTAGAGTTACCATCCAGGAGGATTCCCAGCTCAGAACGGCCCTATTGCGAGAGGGCCCTTCTCTTCCCGCCAGTTCCATATTGGCTGGGAAATCGATTGTTTTTGCCTCGAAGCAATCGTTTCCCGGAGCACCGAACACGCCGCAGATTCTTAAATCTGAATCAGGTCCCACCAGAAGACGAGACGTAAATACATGAGAGACTGTGCAGAGAAGAGCAACTATAATGGTGCATGGCCTGTGTCACACACCATACAGAGAGACTAGATGAAGTAACATGTATAGCTTGGAGCAGAGAAGAGCAACTAAAATGGGGCATGGCCTGTGTCACACAGCATACAGAGAAAGACTAGAGGAAGGAACATGTATAGCTTGGAGCAGAGAAGAGCAACTAAAATGGGGCATGGCCTGTGTCACACAGCATACAGAGAAAGACTAGAGGAAGGAACATGTATAGCTTGGAGCAGAGAAGAGCAACTAAAATGGGGCATGGCCTGTGTCACACAGCATACAGAGAAAGACTAGAGGAAGGAACATGTATAGCTTGGAGCAGAGAAGAGCAACTAAAATGGGGCATGGCCTGTGTCACACAGCATACAGAGAAAGACTAGAGGAAGGAACATGTATAGCTTGGAGCAGAGAAGAGCAACTAAAATGGGGCATGGCCTGTGTCACACAGCATACAGAGAAAGACTAGAGGAAGGAACATGTATAGCTTGGAGCAGAGAAGAGCAACTAAAATGGGGCATGGCCTGTGTCACACAGCATACAGAGAAAGACTAGAGGAAGGAACATGTATAGCTTGGAGCAGAGAAGAGCAACTAAAATGGGGCATGGCCTGTGTCACACAGCATACAGAGAAAGACTAGAGGAAGGAACATGTATAGCTTGGAGCAGAGAAGAGCAACTAAAATGGGGCATGGCCTGTGTCACACAGCATACAGAGAAAGACTAGAGGAAGGAACATGTATAGCTTGGAGCAGAGAAGAGCAACTAAAATGGGGCATGGCCTGTGTCACACAGCATACAGAGAAAGACTAGAGGAAGGAACATGTATAGCTTGGAGCAGAGAAGAGCAACTAAAATGGGGCATGGCCTGTGTCACACAGCATACAGAGAAAGACTAGAGGAAGGAACATGTATAGCTTGGAGCAGAGAAGAGCAACTAAAATGGGGCATGGCCTGTGTCACACAGCATACAGAGAAAGACTAGAGGAAGGAACATGTATAGCTTGGAGCAGAGAAGAGCAACTAAAATGGGGCATGGCCTGTGTCACACAGCATACAGAGAAAGACTAGAGGAAGGAACATGTATAGCTTGGAGCAGAGAAGAGCAACTAAAATGGGGCATGGCCTGTGTCACACAGCATACAGAGAAAGACTAGAGGAAGGAACATGTATAGCTTGGAGCAGAGAAGAGCAACTAAAATGGGGCATGGCCTGTGTCACACAGCATACAGAGAAAGACTAGAGGAAGGAACATGTATAGCTTGGAGCAGAGAAGAGCAACTAAAATGGGGCATGGCCTGTGTCACACAGCATACAGAGAAAGACTAGAGGAAGGAACATGTATAGCTTGGAGCAGAGAAGAGCAACTAAAATGGGGCATGGCCTGTGTCACACAGCATACAGAGAAAGACTAGAGGAAGGAACATGTATAGCTTGGAGCAGAGAAGAGCAACTAAAATGGGGCATGGCCTGTGTCACACAGCATACAGAGAAAGACTAGAGGAAGGAACATGTATAGCTTGGAGCAGAGAAGAGCAACTAAAATGGGGCATGGCCTGTGTCACACAGCATACAGAGAAAGACTAGAGGAAGGAACATGTATAGCTTGGAGCAGAGAAGAGCAACTAAAATGGGGCATGGCCTGTGTCACACAGCATACAGAGAAAGACTAGAGGAAGGAACATGTATAGCTTGGAGCAGAGAAGAGCAACTAAAATGGGGCATGGCCTGTGTCACACAGCATACAGAGAAAGACTAGAGGAAGGAACATGTATAGCTTGGAGCAGAGAAGAGCAACTAAAATGGGGCATGGCCTGTGTCACACAGCATACAGAGAAAGACTAGAGGAAGGAACATGTATAGCTTGGAGCAGAGAAGAGCAACTAAAATGGGGCATGGCCTGTGTCACACAGCATACAGAGAAAGACTAGAGGAAGGAACATGTATAGCTTGGAGCAGAGAAGAGCAACTAAAATGGGGCATGGCCTGTGTCACACAGCATACAGAGAAAGACTAGAGGAAGGAACATGTATAGCTTGGAGCAGAGAAGAGCAACTAAAATGGGGCATGGCCTGTGTCACACAGCATACAGAGAAAGACTAGAGGAAGGAACATGTATAGCTTGGAGCAGAGAAGAGCAACTAAAATGGGGCATGGCCTGTGTCACACAGCATACAGAGAAAGACTAGAGGAAGGAACATGTATAGCTTGGAGCAGAGAAGAGCAACTAAAATGGGGCATGGCCTGTGTCACACAGCATACAGAGAAAGACTAGAGGAAGGAACATGTATAGCTTGGAGCAGAGAAGAGCAACTAAAATGGGGCATGGCCTGTGTCACACAGCATACAGAGAAAGACTAGAGGAAGGAACATGTATAGCTTGGAGCAGAGAAGAGCAACTAAAATGGGGCATGGCCTGTGTCACACAGCATACAGAGAAAGACTAGAGGAAGGAACATGTATAGCTTGGAGCAGAGAAGAGCAACTAAAATGGGGCATGGCCTGTGTCACACAGCATACAGAGAAAGACTAGAGGAAGGAACATGTATAGCTTGGAGCAGAGAAGAGCAACTAAAATGGGGCATGGCCTGTGTCACACAGCATACAGAGAAAGACTAGAGGAAGGAACATGTATAGCTTGGAGCAGAGAAGAGCAACTAAAATGGGGCATGGCCTGTGTCACACAGCATACAGAGAAAGACTAGAGGAAGGAACATGTATAGCTTGGAGCAGAGAAGAGCAACTAAAATGGGGCATGGCCTGTGTCACACAGCATACAGAGAAAGACTAGAGGAAGGAACATGTATAGCTTGGAGCAGAGAAGAGCAACTAAAATGGGGCATGGCCTGTGTCACACAGCATACAGAGAAAGACTAGAGGAAGGAACATGTATAGCTTGGAGCAGAGAAGAGCAACTAAAATGGGGCATGGCCTGTGTCACACAGCATACAGAGAAAGACTAGAGGAAGGAACATGTATAGCTTGGAGCAGAGAAGAGCAACTAAAATGGGGCATGGCCTGTGTCACACAGCATACAGAGAAAGACTAGAGGAAGGAACATGTATAGCTTGGAGCAGAGAAGAGCAACTAAAATGGGGCATGGCCTGTGTCACACAGCATACAGAGAAAGACTAGAGGAAGGAACATGTATAGCTTGGAGCAGAGAAGAGCAACTAAAATGGGGCATGGCCTGTGTCACACAGCATACAGAGAAAGACTAGAGGAAGGAACATGTATAGCTTGGAGCAGAGAAGAGCAACTAAAATGGGGCATGGCCTGTGTCACACAGCATACAGAGAAAGACTAGAGGAAGGAACATGTATAGCTTGGAGCAGAGAAGAGCAACTAAAATGGGGCATGGCCTGTGTCACACAGCATACAGAGAAAGACTAGAGGAAGGAACATGTATAGCTTGGAGCAGAGAAGAGCAACTAAAATGGGGCATGGCCTGTGTCACACAGCATACAGAGAAAGACTAGAGGAAGGAACATGTATAGCTTGGAGCAGAGAAGAGCAACTAAAATGGGGCATGGCCTGTGTCACACAGCATACAGAGAAAGACTAGAGGAAGGAACATGTATAGCTTGGAGCAGAGAAGAGCAACTAAAATGGGGCATGGCCTGTGTCACACAGCATACAGAGAAAGACTAGAGGAAGGAACATGTATAGCTTGGAGCAGAGAAGAGCAACTAAAATGGGGCATGGCCTGTGTCACACAGCATACAGAGAAAGACTAGAGGAAGGAACATGTATAGCTTGGAGCAGAGAAGAGCAACTAAAATGGGGCATGGCCTGTGTCACACAGCATACAGAGAAAGACTAGAGGAAGGAACATGTATAGCTTGGAGCAGAGAAGAGCAACTAAAATGGGGCATGGCCTGTGTCACACAGCATACAGAGAAAGACTAGAGGAAGGAACATGTATAGCTTGGAGCAGAGAAGAGCAACTAAAATGGGGCATGGCCTGTGTCACACAGCATACAGAGAAAGACTAGAGGAAGGAACATGTATAGCTTGGAGCAGAGAAGAGCAACTAAAATGGGGCATGGCCTGTGTCACACAGCATACAGAGAAAGACTAGAGGAAGGAACATGTATAGCTTGGAGCAGAGAAGAGCAACTAAAATGGGGCATGGCCTGTGTCACACAGCATACAGAGAAAGACTAGAGGAAGGAACATGTATAGCTTGGAGCAGAGAAGAGCAACTAAAATGGGGCATGGCCTGTGTCACACAGCATACAGAGAAAGACTAGAGGAAGGAACATGTATAGCTTGGAGCAGAGAAGAGCAACTAAAATGGGGCATGGCCTGTGTCACACAGCATACAGAGAAAGACTAGAGGAAGGAACATGTATAGCTTGGAGCAGAGAAGAGCAACTAAAATGGGGCATGGCCTGTGTCACACAGCATACAGAGAAAGACTAGAGGAAGGAACATGTATAGCTTGGAGCAGAGAAGAGCAACTAAAATGGGGCATGGCCTGTGTCACACAGCATACAGAGAAAGACTAGAGGAAGGAACATGTATAGCTTGGAGCAGAGAAGAGCAACTAAAATGGGGCATGGCCTGTGTCACACAGCATACAGAGAAAGACTAGAGGAAGGAACATGTATAGCTTGGAGCAGAGAAGAGCAACTAAAATGGGGCATGGCCTGTGTCACACAGCATACAGAGAAAGACTAGAGGAAGGAACATGTATAGCTTGGAGCAGAGAAGAGCAACTAAAATGGGGCATGGCCTGTGTCACACAGCATACAGAGAAAGACTAGAGGAAGGAACATGTATAGCTTGGAGCAGAGAAGAGCAACTAAAATGGGGCATGGCCTGTGTCACACAGCATACAGAGAAAGACTAGAGGAAGGAACATGTATAGCTTGGAGCAGAGAAGAGCAACTAAAATGGGGCATGGCCTGTGTCACACAGCATACAGAGAAAGACTAGAGGAAGGAACATGTATAGCTTGGAGCAGAGAAGAGCAACTAAAATGGGGCATGGCCTGTGTCACACAGCATACAGAGAAAGACTAGAGGAAGGAACATGTATAGCTTGGAGCAGAGAAGAGCAACTAAAATGGGGCATGGCCTGTGTCACACAGCATACAGAGAAAGACTAGAGGAAGGAACATGTATAGCTTGGAGCAGAGAAGAGCAACTAAAATGGGGCATGGCCTGTGTCACACAGCATACAGAGAAAGACTAGAGGAAGGAACATGTATAGCTTGGAGCAGAGAAGAGCAACTAAAATGGGGCATGGCCTGTGTCACACAGCATACAGAGAAAGACTAGAGGAAGGAACATGTATAGCTTGGAGCAGAGAAGAGCAACTAAAATGGGGCATGGCCTGTGTCACACAGCATACAGAGAAAGACTAGAGGAAGGAACATGTATAGCTTGGAGCAGAGAAGAGCAACTAAAATGGGGCATGGCCTGTGTCACACAGCATACAGAGAAAGACTAGAGGAAGGAACATGTATAGCTTGGAGCAGAGAAGAGCAACTAAAATGGGGCATGGCCTGTGTCACACAGCATACAGAGAAAGACTAGAGGAAGGAACATGTATAGCTTGGAGCAGAGAAGAGCAACTAAAATGGGGCATGGCCTGTGTCACACAGCATACAGAGAAAGACTAGAGGAAGGAACATGTATAGCTTGGAGCAGAGAAGAGCAACTAAAATGGGGCATGGCCTGTGTCACACAGCATACAGAGAAAGACTAGAGGAAGGAACATGTATAGCTTGGAGCAGAGAAGAGCAACTAAAATGGGGCATGGCCTGTGTCACACAGCATACAGAGAAAGACTAGAGGAAGGAACATGTATAGCTTGGAGCAGAGAAGAGCAACTAAAATGGGGCATGGCCTGTGTCACACAGCATACAGAGAAAGACTAGAGGAAGGAACATGTATAGCTTGGAGCAGAGAAGAGCAACTAAAATGGGGCATGGCCTGTGTCACACAGCATACAGAGAAAGACTAGAGGAAGGAACATGTATAGCTTGGAGCAGAGAAGAGCAACTAAAATGGGGCATGGCCTGTGTCACACAGCATACAGAGAAAGACTAGAGGAAGGAACATGTATAGCTTGGAGCAGAGAAGAGCAACTAAAATGGGGCATGGCCTGTGTCACACAGCATACAGAGAAAGACTAGAGGAAGGAACATGTATAGCTTGGAGCAGAGAAGAGCAACTAAAATGGGGCATGGCCTGTGTCACACAGCATACAGAGAAAGACTAGAGGAAGGAACATGTATAGCTTGGAGCAGAGAAGAGCAACTAAAATGGGGCATGGCCTGTGTCACACAGCATACAGAGAAAGACTAGAGGAAGGAACATGTATAGCTTGGAGCAGAGAAGAGCAACTAAAATGGGGCATGGCCTGTGTCACACAGCATACAGAGAAAGACTAGAGGAAGGAACATGTATAGCTTGGAGCAGAGAAGAGCAACTAAAATGGGGCATGGCCTGTGTCACACAGCATACAGAGAAAGACTAGAGGAAGGAACATGTATAGCTTGGAGCAGAGAAGAGCAACTAAAATGGGGCATGGCCTGTGTCACACAGCATACAGAGAAAGACTAGAGGAAGGAACATGTATAGCTTGGAGCAGAGAAGAGCAACTAAAATGGGGCATGGCCTGTGTCACACAGCATACAGAGAAAGACTAGCAGATCGGCAGAAAAGCCGATCTGACGCTTACGCCCGGCGTCATAGCGACGGCGGGCGTAGGTCTGGCTCAGGCCCAATGTAATCAATAAGAATGGTGAAGAATGCGTGGGGTCCCTCTGAGTTACCCTCCTAAATTGAGATGGCCCCGCCCCAAAGACCAGCTAGCCCCTCCCTCTGATACCAGTTCCACGTTTTCCATACTTTATATTATAGTTCCATAATATGTAACTACTGCGGTACTTTATTTTCCTTGCAGGTGGTTGGATTAACACTGTCAAAGGGTTTGGATGATTTGGCGCTGTTGTATTTGGCTACAGTACAAAGCATTGCGGTGAGACACACTTTTAATTAATAGTATTTCATTAGTAAAGTAATAACAGGGAATATTCATTTAATTCATAATAATAAATATCATGTTTATGAAAGTAGTGTCCTGATTATGGCGAGACATCCTAATTGGCGTGGTCACGAAAGAAGAGAGGGTGTAGTAACATCCTGGGTCATACCTAGCACTCTGACACTAGGCAGCTTTGTAAGCCCCTCCTCTGCTTAAAATGTGCACAACCACTGCTGACAGACATATATTGCCTAAGGGAGACATGTCTGCTCTTACATTTCTCTCCTATAATATATCCCAGATCCTCTTCTATATTACACTCTGTACTGATTATCTCCTCTTTCCTCCTATGTCTGCACTGATATTATGTATCACAACTCCGTCTTATGTCTTATTACATCTCTCCCTTATATCATATCCCAGACTTCTCCTCCATATAACACCCTGAATATATATATATATATATATATATATATCTATCAATACTGAGCTGGTCTGAGCCTTGCGCATTTCTCCAGTAGCAGGGCAGGTGAGTGAACACTGCCACCTACAGGCTCTTTCTGCATACCCCCCTGTATCCCCTTCCTTCTGTCTTTGCATTGATGTGCGCACCATCTAATAAGCCCTGACTGATGGCCTGGAGCCCGGCCTCACTAACCTGCCAGAAGAGCG
>WWET01007832.1:16413-28291 GCA_011038615.1 Limnodynastes dumerilii | reverse complement strand
GTGTACGCAATCTACGTTGCAAGAAGTAACGTAGATTACATTCCAAAATTACTGCGCATGCGCAGTAGCACTTTTCGCAGAACTCCGGCCTCAATTGCATTGCGGCCGGAGCTCTGAATCCGGCCCAGAATCTCAGAAGTAAGTGTTGTGAGAGCCTAGGATTTAGTGATCATCAAACAGTATGGTTTAGTATAATGACTGAGAGAGAAACGTGCCACACAAAGACAAGGGTGCTAGACTTTAGGAAGGCAGATTTTGTGGAAATGTGTAAATGATTCTTTGGCGGAGTTGAGGCAAATGAAAGGAGTACAGGAGAAGTGTGGAAATGTAAAAAATGCATTATTAACAGCAACAGAAGCAAAGCAAAGAAGATGGCCTTTCGGAATTATAAGCAAACTCAAAATAATGATGACAGGGAGGAGTATTTTACAAAACAGAAGGAGGTTAAAAAGGTTATTAGAGCAACAAAGGCACAAACTAAGGAAAAACTGTCCTACTTTATACGAAAAGAGGACAAAATCTTTTTTAGGTACATAAATGAAAGAATAAGGAGGGTATTGTATGGCTCAAAATGTAGAGTGGGATTCTTGTTGAGGGTGAAAGGGCTATGGCTGATCATCTTAACAAGTACTTCTGTTCAATATTCACAAAAGAAAGAGAGGGGAAGGGTCCACTTTTAAATGGAAAGGCTATTAATACAATGTGGACAATTACTACTACTTTCACTGAGGAGCAGGTATTTCAAAGAACTTTCAAAGCTGAAAGTGGACAAATCAATGGGACCAGATGGGATATATCCAAAATTACTAAAATAGCTTAGAGGGGTTCTGGCAAAATCATTAACGGAATTATTCAATCTTTATAATGGAAAACCTAAAAACCGTGCTGTCCTCTTAGCCACAATCACCCCTAACCCCTAGGTGAATACCTGTAAACACCTAATATTCGTGATTGGCGGGGCAACAGAAATTCTGGTACCCCACCAAACAACACCAATACAATAAATGAAACAATGGGATTATAGTGTAAGCGCTGAGGTTTTAGTCCACACTCACAGTTCTGATAGTTCCAAAAAAGATTTCTTTTCCTCTTTTTTGTTGTAAATTCTTCTGTTTTTCCAAATGTCCCTTTTTGGCCTTTTTCCACTTCATAAGGGGAATGATGCTTTTAATCTCTCCGTGTTCTTTTCTTCTCTATGATTTCACTGCACAGTACTCAGGATTATCGCTGTCCGGATATGGTCATAAGAAGAAGGAAAAACAAGAACCTTGTGCCTTATCACAGGTAAACTTTGTCACAGACCACCAAAAGCCTACTTACAATAGTTATCTCTTGTGGGTAGACCTCGTATTGTCTTTCATCTAAAACTAGTGCATTATACACTTTAACCATTTGCGAGACATTCCTAAGCTTCTTGTTTAGCTTATCTACTGAAAAAAACCTTTTATCTATTCTTTTATTCTCTTCTTCACATTGACTATATAAATTTGCCCATAACTGCGCATTTGTATGACTGCTGACAAACTTAAATTCTAATTTACTTTTATCAGAAAAAGAATGTATAAATTCCATACTCACTCAGTCACTGAATCTTTGTTACTTTGAATGAATTCCTTTGTTTCTAAGAGAAGTTAGGCCAGCCCACTGGAACTTCTGCAGCCTGGAATGAACAAAGAGCTCCCTCGTCTGTTAGGTTCTTTGCTTACGTCCTGAAGTTTGAAATATTTGCTGTGGATAACTTGGATAAAAGCCCTCCTTTCAAGCAGAAGGAACGCAAAACATCAAAAAGCTCGATATTGTTAAATATTCTGAAGATGAATAATAAAAAATGTATAATTCTTCCTTCTAATTATTGTCTTCCAACTTGGATAGGGACAATAATAGGCTTGCAAATTCTTTGTTATAAGAAATGCAACAAGAGAGAGCTCCAAAATAAGAATAGTCTTTTGAAATTGTAATATCAGTCAAAATATTTAATGCGCTTAAAAGATTATACAACAAAGTTGAGATTGAATATAAAAATAAACAAATAGCTTACAAATCCAGTCTTATAATGTGTAATGTGTGTGTGTGAATGTGTTGTGTTTGAAAGTCTGCATTTTCCCGTCTATTATGGTACCCGATTTTCATACGCATCTCTATGGAAGCACAAATAAAAATAGAATTTTTTTTTTTGCACAATTAGCATCGCACTGCAAAACACGCGGGTGCGATGCTAATTGAATCACGCCATTTAGATGCCCCAAACAGGGGGAATCTCTTACAGTAATAATGGACTAAATCCAGAGAATACCAGGTGGAAATCTACATTTCCTAAATATAGAGGCAGGGGCTTTTAAAAAACCAAACAAAAAACAACTTTGTTCCGAGAGTCTTATCCCTCAGGATACCAGGTTGTGGTAAACCCGTGGTCACCCAGGTGCTGTGGAACTACAAGTCCCAGCATGCCACAACAGTGTAATCATAGCTGAACTATATCAAAGCTTACTGGAAGACCCGGTTTCACCTGTAGAGCCCTGGATTGGACTGGCCTGTACAGTGCATTGCACCTCTCTGGATGCCATTTTATTTTTGGTGGTTTCAAATCACACTGAAGGCGATTTGTTCAAATGGCCTTTAGTGAATAGGGTGATTTTTTTTTCTATCTTTTACATGGCAAACATCTGGACGATTTCTGTCTAGCGATATTTGCCATGGCAATTTTTTTTTTACACAAATCACGCTATTTTGAGCTTAATGAATACGAATAGGCGATTTTTTAAAGCTGAAATCATGCGATTTGACGCGATTTAGGCCAAATTTATGAGGCCCATTGTATTTATTAACAAATAGATAAACAATATGGAAATATGCATATAACAATCGTACAATATGAATGAATAACACAATCTGGATGGTGGTGATAGAAGGCAATGCAGTCCATCACGCTCTAAGTCTCGCTTTAGAGAAATGATCACAGAGTGGGGGCCTGAAATCTACCCCACTTCCATTGGCGCCTGCCTTCCACCTCGGAGAAAATTAACGCTTCCTCCCAGTTAACCCACTGAACACCGGGGCCGCCCATAAAACCAAACACGATGCGTATCAAGTTAACGGAGAAGAAGACTCCTTGGCTCAACCACCACTACAGCTCACGGGCTACCCCTGTTCCATTGCACTGCCTTCCCTCTGCCAGACCACAAGGGATCAATGTCGTCAAATTCCACTAAAAAAAAATGGAAGAAAGAATTACTATTCCCATAAGCTCCTAACTCATGAGTCTAAAAAGGGGAGCGGGTGGGTGGGCAAAGTCCAAACAGCAGAAGAAAACTGGACATCATACTCATTGGGTTTATAATCAGAGACCTCCATGTCTTCTCCCCTTTACACCATTGGGTCAAGAGAGCATAACATCTAAACAATGTACAATTGCAACAACTTAAGCCAGCCCCATAGTCTTCCCCAACTCACAGTTTAATCTCCCTTGGGTTTATTTAACCCTTGGTTCACCTTTCTTAATGCAAGCTGCTGCTGGGTTGCAACGCTCTTGTACTCTATTATGGTAAGTATTTTCCTTAAGCTACAGTTTTAGTCAGCATTAGATTCAGTTTCTTCTTTGAATATTTTTCACATTAATATTGTGTTCCACCAATACCCAAATCTTATCTCATTAGCCACTAACCAGTAGGGCAGCAGACAAGCAATAACATTTTCATGGTGTTTCTTTTTATTTTTCCTTTGGTACCATTTGGAGGGATCACTTCAGTGGAGACTCTTCAACAACTATGCCCTTTGAATACTCTAAGGACCGGATTCAGAGTTACGAGCATCTGCGATGCGGAATCGCACATGCTCATTTGACTACGGGCTATTCAAGGATGCACATCCATGCATCCTATAGCCCACTCTGAATAGCACGTAAGGAAATCCGACTGGAGATGTGAAGCTGAGTCCTGGCTGCCCAGATGATTTAGGGCACACGGAGTCCTCACCAATGAAACGAATATATACCGGAGTAGATCTGTTCCACTTGTTGATTATGCTTGAGGTTAGAAGGTCTCGATAAAGCCGTGCTAGCGGGCGTCCCCGCCAGCAGACGCTGTTACAGAGAAGCACCTCCGCAGCTGATGTATTGCGACAAGGAGATATCGGATACTTGGAGTTCAAAGTTCCACAGAAATCTGGACGGTGCAGCGGGTCACGTCGACGTGTTTCGTCCACACCTGGACTTTATCAAGACGGAAGTAAGAATGTTTCCTGAGACTCCAAATGGGCTATTTAATTGAGAGCAGTCTCATTAATTATTTCACAGCTGTGGCACTTGCTTTCGGGAAACGTAGAAACCACAATTTTAAGTGGTTGAAAAGTGCAATTAGAATACATAAATGGAGTTGCAGGACTATTGAATAAACAAATTTATAAATAATGATATCAATATATACACATAATAAAAATAATAATGATAACATTGGAAACACATATATTGAAACATCACAAACAAAAACAAGTAATAATACAATAATATAAAATAAAATAAAGAAATAATGATACTAAGATGCATGTTTTATATCTACAATAAAATATATTATTAATAATTAATTGGAGTTGCATATATCTTATCCCACCACATTGTGGCAAGTGCAGCCGTTTTTGTCTATTTTCCTTCTTAAGAAGTCTACGGCTGATGTTGTCTTCTTGCAAGAAACCCATTGGAGATTTGGGGACAATTGAACTTTATGGGACACGTGGATTGGAGAATGCATTTCTTGCCCATACTGGTCAAAATCTAGGGGAGTGGCATTTTCCGCTGCAACTTAAATTACTCTATTGGACCAGGAGGAAAGTTTCCTCTACTTGGATATCTCAATCAATAACCATAGATACTTGTTTCTAAATGTATATGCTCCAAATGGTGATGAATCTGTCACTGCTCTTCTAGCACCGGGATCCACGCTTCATTGATGGCAGCGGTACACGTACTGGTTGCTAGGCAGACAGGACACCTTCTCAGTCTTCGCGCCCGCTGTAGTGATGTCCATAGGCTGCTCTTGTCACCTGTCCTGGCTGCTAGGCAGACAGGAT
Organism: Limnodynastes dumerilii; assembly: GCA_011038615.1. Classification (NCBI taxonomy): domain Eukaryota; kingdom Metazoa; phylum Chordata; class Amphibia; order Anura; family Limnodynastidae; genus Limnodynastes; species Limnodynastes dumerilii. Next base: position 23,230 of record WWET01007832.1, on the reverse strand, counting down.
GCTTTCTCTGCATCCCGCCCAGCTCTCTGGCCAGCTGCATTCCCCTGCTGGGATCAGCCACCTATCACTACAGGGGGCTGGTCCAATCCTTCAGCTCTGATTGGCCAATTCCTCTGTAAATAGCCAGCACTGCCTTCCCTCAGTGCTGGTTATAATGTCCTTTACGTCTCCAGTTTTTTCTGGCTTGTGCTCTTTCTCTCTTGCCCTTGATTCTGATCTCTTGCCCCTTTGCCTTTGCTCTTTGCCCCTTGTTCTCAGCTCCTTGCTCTTGGTCCTTTTGCTCTGCTTCTTTGCTTTCTTGAGTGCCCCTCCAGCCCTGCCTTGTTCCTTGCCGTTAACCCCTTGTGTATCAGTTCCCACTCTTCTCTCTCTCCTTGGTGTTAATTCCTAGTGTGTAACCCTAGCTCTCTCCCATGTGCCTGTATTTGTTAACCCTTCGGGGGTACTGCTGTCTGCTTGTGTGAGTGAGTGTCCCAGTGAGTCTTGTTAGTCCTGTCTGTCTCGTATCTTCCCCCTTGGTCCGTAGTCGCAATTTGCACCATCAAGCCCGTCCCGATCACCATTACAGCTAAAACCGGGAAAGGGGATGGTTGCGAATAGTACTGTAGAAAGGGGATGGTTGCTCCCAATTTTATGGGGGAATGGAACAGGATTTTGAACACTTTCCCTCATTAATTTAATCATAAAAGAGAAGGAAGAAATGTTAAATAATGCTGAAAAAGAAATTACTGAACTAAAGTCCATATTTTAAGACATGAAACATTTATAACAAAAGAACTGAATACCCCCAGAGGAACAAGGTGGTATCAACCCCAGTTAGAAAGAGTCCCATTATGAGACAAAGCCATGGAATAGGAAATAGGATCGATGACAACAAAAAAGTAAATAAAGCACCAAAAGTTCATCATACCAACACGCATCCTAAGAGCAATAATAGGAATGAAGATAACAGTGTTGACCGCAACAGTGAACAGAATGACACCCAGGGAAAACCCCATAACCGAGGACGAGGGAAGGAGAAGGCTATAAGCACAAACAAGGTTGCGCCCCATAAAGTTTTATTGAAGACATCAACAGCACAAAATAATAAAGAGGTCCCAACCACAAGTATATCTGATTTAGCAGAACAGAATTATCAGAAAGGAGTGTAAGAGGCACAAAGAAGAGGCACACTCACCAAGTCTATGATACTTCAATGCCTATCTCAAAATAAACAACACAGTGAACACCCACAAGCAGCTTCAAACTTCGACTACAATTTTGAACAAGAGGTGGACCCAGAACAGTGTCTAGACTATTTTTTAGATTCACCAAAAGACACAACCATCCACCAGATGAACATCCAAGCCAAAGTGCAGCAGAAGACATACCATGGTCAGAGCAGGTATCACCAGTATGTTCCCAACAAAAAAAGGAAATTTACAAATTCTGAAAAAGGGGCAAACGAGGACAGGGAAAGAAGAAATGCGAAGACAAGACGCTAACAGCAAAGGAGAGAGGGGAAAGTACCAGTGGTATTTTCAATCTGAGCTCCATCATCCTGAACAAAAACCAATTGAACGTCCTCAATAAAGGATTAAAATTCGCCCCGAGCAGCACCATGGATTATGTTCAAAAGAAAGAGACCCAAGATCTTTCCTCAGCACATGAAAGGAGTCTTCTTAGAAACCTTTCAAAGAGCTGTTGAGGATGATCTCCTTCAAATGAAAACTAAAATCAAAAAACCCAATCTTACTAATAAAAAGAGGAAAGCCATGAAGGAATTGAGCCAGGACAAAATTCTAACAATCAAAGGAGCAGATAAAAGGGGGGGGGGGGGCGAGCGATAAATACCGNAGCCAAGAATCAAAGGAGCAGATAAAGGGGGGGGGGGCACCGTACTATTGAATACCGAAAACTATATCAAGGAAGCTAATTGTCAATTAAGGGACACTTCAACATATGAACCACTAAAGGAAGACCCTACCACCAAATATAATCTGGAACTAAAAGGGCTCCTCATAGAAGCAAAAAGCAAAGGTATATCACACAAACAGAGTATAACTACTTGTTCAACCCACACCCAAGACTTTCAAAGTACATAAGGACCTTAACCAACCCCCATTGTGTCAGGCATAGGCAGTATTACTACAAATCTACCAGAATACATAGATGGATACTTACAACCCATGATAGCACAACAACAGAGCTATCTTTGGGACACCACAGACGCAAATAAAAACAATTGAAAATCTTGAATGGAAGCATCATTATATTCTGGTCACAAGTGACATAATGTCACTGTATACAGTGACTGATCACTCGGCAGGATGCGACCATATTCGCAAAGAACTGTTGAGCAACTCAATTCTTCCTATGGATCAACAGAACTTTCTGATTGAAATCATAACTATTTTTCATTTGGAGGCAAATGCTACAGACTGGTTCGCGGGACAGCTATGGGCACGAAATTCACACCCAGTTACGCTAACCTGTTTGTGGCACAATGGGAAAACAATGTCACTTGGTCCCAAATCACTCCTTACAGAGAACACCTTATACTGTGGTGGAGATTTATCAATGATGTCCTCTGTGTATGGGCAGGAGGGGAAGCTCTTCTCAATGACTTTACCAACTACATCAATAGAAATGCCCTCAACCTGGTCTTTACAGCCAGAGAAAGTGGTCTTTTTAGACCTAGAAATCATGGTGGATAACACATGCTTAATTACAAAAACCCACATCAAAAAAGTGTACTGTAATACATTCATCCCAGCCTCCGGAAACCATCATAAGAATTGGCTGAGGAGCATTCCAGAGGGCCAATTTAGAAGGATCAGGAGGAATTGTGCCAGGCTCGAGGACTATGATGTTCAGGCCCGCGATCTCCAGGGCTGGTTTCTGGAATAGAATTACGACACCAGTAAAGTGGAAGAAGAACTCTCCTGAAATACAGACATCAATAGGGAGACACTCCTCATCAATAAGGAGAAGGCTGTGGATACCAAAAACTCCAAATTTGGCCTCCAACCACTTGATATCTAATTTCAGCAGCAATCATAGAATTCTTGAAAATATCCTGAAGCGCCACTGGCACATCCTTCTAAAAGACCCTGTTCTTCAAACCTTTCTCCCCCCCGAACCCAAAATCATCTATAAGAGGGCAGGCAACTTGAAAAGCATTGTGGCTCCAAGCGTGACCCGTCTCAACTCACCTGGTCCATCATCTTGGTTGGGGGAAAATAATGCCAGCTTTTACCACTGCACAAAGTGTACAGCCTTCAAAAATACAAACATGAGAAAAACAAAACCAACGACTGAATACAAATGCAATGTAACCTAAAAGATTCTTTAAATAAAAGAGAAAATTCCCTGTGATACAAAAGGTCTAATCTACTTAATGGAGTGCCCATGTGGCCTCCAATACGTGTGCCGGACCATCAGATGTCTTAAGGAGAGAACTGGCGAACACATAAGGAACATTAAGAAGGGAGTCATGACCCACAGTGTACCATTACACTTCTTAGAAGAACATCAGAAAGATCCCTCTCAACTCTCCTTTATAGGTATCAAGAAAGTGGAAAGGGACTGGTGAGGAGGCGACTATTTGGCAAAAATAGCCAAAGAAGAGACCAAGTGGATCTATAATTTACATCTGCCCCCAGAGGTCTTAACATAGACCTTGATCTAGGGTCTTTCCTTTTTGGTTAATACACCCAACCTACCTGCCTGCCCTCAGCTCCACAAGCCACCAGCACCTCCCCATCCATATTTTATCCTTTCCTGCCCCCCCCCTCACTCCCTCCCTTCCATCCCTCTTTTTTCACACCAAGGGACCTCTTATTCATCACTTCTGTCCTAGGAACACCATCTCCTCTGCTCCACATACTAGGTGAAGTCTTTATTCCCACTGTCTACTACCCCCCCATTTTTCTCCCTATCCTTCCATATTTTAGGTTTAAATTTCACTGTCGGTGCCACAGGGTTGTCAACAGCAACGAAAAGATGCGGTGCCGACATGAAGAACAAGTGTACCACACAGCTGTTTCATCTCAAGCTTTCAACCAATTCAATATGGAAACGGTCAATCCCAGCCAATTAACCACTAATTGAAAACGGAACTTTATCCTTTCAAATAGCCCTGATCAGATTGAACTTATTCAACCATTAGAACTTTTCTGTGAATTACTTTTTATGAATGATTTTAAAGATTTTTTTCTACCAATAACTCAATAAAGTATTGCTGTATTACACTCATTGTCATGCTTGATGTGGAGCGCGGTTAGTGAGAACTTATCTCTTGTAGTAAAACCGGGCAGGGGGCGTGGCTTGGTCTAGCATGGAGTAGGACGTGTGCCATCTCAGCTCCTGCTATCTTCTGCGGAAATCCTGATAAACGCGGTCCCCGTGGCGGGGAGACCACCCGGAGCTTACCCACACCACTTACCTGTCTGCCTGGTATTGCTTGGAGCATTTCAACGTGAGAGAGCGGGCGCTGAGATTGCAGCTGTCAGCGGGAACGGAGCTCTCTGGTGGGAGATCCCTGTCCGTGACCAGGCGCCCAGAAGGTGCGGTGAACGGGTCCCCAGCGGTCTCCTTATTACCCCAGCAGCTTCCAGTGGTGCTGCAGTCAATGAGAGAGGGTGAGCGGTGGCTGTGTGGCGCGAGTTGGGGAAGCTACTTCCGGTGGCCATCTTGCAAGTACAAAATGCAGCTACTCCTGTGGCTCGTCTAGAAAAATTTGCAAGACAATCCCCCTCTGCTCCCCCTCCTGAACCCCCTAGCCCACCTAGGTCTGGGGGGCGACAAAGTGCTGATGGCCCTTCAACGGAGCCAGAACCTACACTTCACCAAATACTCAGTGCCATATTCGCATCTGAAAAGTCCCTGATGGGCAAGATTGGTGAGGTGCAAATGAACATCTCTCTGAGGCATGACGTGCAGCATATGCGCGAACAAGTCACCGAAGCAGAACGGCGTATATCTGTACTGGATGACACCGTGGCCCCTCTTCCTGACCAAATTGCCTCACTGACCACTGAGGTGCGTCAATGCAAGATGAAGTTGTCCGACCTGGAGGGGAGACTGAGGCGAAATAATTTAAGATTTGTCGGTTTACCAGAGAGAGTGGAGGGCAAAGATCCTGAATTGTTTCTCGAAGCCTGGCTCCTTCAGGAGTTTGGAAAAGATGCCTTCTCTCCTCAATTCGCGGTTGAACGGGCTCACCGCATGCCTACTCAGCCTCCCCTTCCTGGAGCACCGTCCCGCACCTTTATTGCAAGGATGCTGCACTATCGTGACAGGGATGCTGTCTTGCGGCTCGCCCGCATCAAAGGCCCTCTTAAATTTGAGAACCACACTGTTTCTGTTTTTCCAGACTTTGCCACAGATATACAAAAGTCACGGGCACAGTTCACACAAGTCAAGCACCGTCTCCGGGATTTACAAATACCCTATGCCATGTTGCACCCCGCGAGGCTCAGGGTGATCGTGGATGGATCAACGCAATTCTTCAATTCTCCAGGAGAGGCCTTGGACTGGCTGGAGCGGCACCCGCGCAGAAGAGAGCGTCCGGATGGCTGAGTATTGCTCCTACTCTTCTGTCCCGGCCTGTTAGACTCTTATACTTTTATTGGCATATGTGACTCTTTTACGGCCATCATCCTTGGTGGCATATGTCGCACTCCGGGACGTTTTATAGTTCAATGGTTGTTTTCAATTCTGCAATGTTTTGGTGGTGGGCTCCGCCGCGGGGATCGCCTCTTATTTTAGCAGGGGCTGTCCTATAGTTATAGCCTATACTAGATAAGTTCCCCCAGCCTGCTGGCAGTGTTTGATTGATTTAAGTTAGTACTTTCCATTAAGGGAAAATAAATATATAAATAAAATTTAGGGGGGTGGGAATTTAGCTGTAAGGGGGGTTCTATTTGAGTTAGGGGGTCAGGTATCCCATAGTTTGCAAAGGGCATACAGGGAGGGTCAGGTTGGGTGGGTGGCACCGCTGCTAAAGGGGAATTTACTGTTGTACTGTTATTCTCTGCACCGTACATGTTAATATATAGTTGTGCTGTCCTATTCGCACAAGTCTTACATAGGTTCCTCCATGGCGTCGCCGCTGGTAACAAATAGGGGGGAGGGAGAGCTGTCTTTTCTTATGTGGAACACAAGAGGGCTGAATGACCGTGTCAAGCGCTCCCTTGTCCTTAAACAGGTAAAGCAACATAATGCAGACATTACTTGTCTGGTTGAGACCCATCTTACCGGTAGTCGTCTCCTAGCACTTAGGCGCCCCTGGGTGGGTTGGGCCTACCACTCCCACTACTCTAATAACTCCCGAGGGGTGTCTATTTTAATCCGTAGGCACATGCAGTTTGTGCTAGAGCAAGCTCAGATAGACTCTTATGGCCGTTTTGTTTTTCTCCGTGCCACTGTTAACTGCCTTCCAATAATTATACTGGGCATCTATATCCCGCCTCCTTATAGTGCAGAGGTTCTTGGTCGGTCGGCCTCCTTTGTCTCCCAGTCCCTGGGGACGGAGGTGGTCTGCCTGGGGGACTTCAATAATGTGATGGACCGGGCTCTTGATAGGTGGAGTGAACGGCGGGGGGCCCCAGGGGATGCCACGGACCTCTCATCTTTTGCCAAGTTGATTACTGAGTTGGGATGGGTGGACCCTTGGAGGATGAGATTTCCGTTAGTTCGCCAGTACTCGTGTCATTCAGCCTCGCATCAGGCCATGTCCCGCATAGATTTAATCCTAATCTCCGAGTCGTTATCTCCGCGAGTGGACAAGATTTCCTATTTGCCCAGGGGTATCTCTGACCACTCCCCATTATTC